>VYZV01035562.1:330515-343901 GCA_013401275.1 Pandion haliaetus | reverse complement strand
AAAAAAAAAATTAATTTCATAGATTTTGCTAGTTCTGCACTGAAATTAGAGTATTTGATGTGTTTTCATGAAAAAGCAGAGAAAAGCCCAGAATAGCTAGAAGCCTAGTAAGCAGAAAAGTGACTGGGATTTAGGTGACGCATTCCTATTCTGCATACTTTGGAGTGGCGACTTTTCCCCGAGGCTGTCCTAGCCAACGTGAGGGCCCAGACTACTGGGTCCTCTGCAGTAATGCTTTTTCAGTTGGAGCTTTTCCAGTTGGAGCTGTTCTACTTTATATAAATGCCTATTCATTGTGCTGGAGAGGGAGCGCTCTAACGACTAGGCTGTGGAGGTAGTTTGTTTCTTTGGCCCAAGAGAAAGTAATTACTTACGTAAAGGGAAATGACTTCAGAGAAGCAGGCTCTATAGCCCAGAGGCTGTGGAGTCCTCTAAGGTACAGGAGATACAGGAGCTAATTCTCCCTCCAAATTAGGCAGTACAGGTTTGTTCTTGTTCTGCTTTGGATGCATTTGTATTTTACAGTGACAACAAAATGTTTCATTTAGCACTCAGCTCCAGTGCTGACTCCAGGTGGGAGAAAAAGTGACAGGAGGAGGTGAATTCCCAGGGAACAAAGACCTGATCCTCAAGCAAATGCTTTTCAACGAAGGATGAGGGACGAGAACTACAGAGACTCTTTGACAGGAAACCAGAGTTATTGCTTCAATGAAAATTTTTATCATTTCCAAAAATGTGCAGGAAGCTTTTTAAAGTTGTTTCCAGATCTTTAAAATCACTTGGGATTTTCATTCCTGCAGGTCGTATCCCTTGGTATATCCCCTCTTGCTGTTCATTATACATTTGCTTTTATAAGCGTGGTGAGATGTTTGACTTCTACATGGGAAGGGGAGTTTTTTCCAGAAGTTAACACTGGCTGCGGGAGACTTGTTTCCAGAGGATCTCCAGGGATTCAATGGAGAAAGACAGGGTCCTTCAAAGGGCAGTGTAGAGCAAGAGCCCAATGGATGTGCTCCAGCTTACCTTCTGGAGAAGCTAATCCCTACTGACTACAAGGGCAGCCTACATAAGTAAGCTTCCTGAAGGCTTTTAAGTCTCTCTTGCTTTGTGTGTACAGGGTTGGGGGCTAGAAAAGACAGGAGTTGTATTAAATTATCCGTCTTTCACCACCCACTTTGGAAAACGGTCATGATCCAGGAGGAATACAAAGTCTCCTAATCCCTAGTCCTCTGTCTTGCATTTTTCCACTGTAAGAAAACTGGCTACCTGACAGTCCCTCTCTTTTTGAACATGAAGGCGTGGAGATCCCTCAGTCTGGGTCTGGTGTAAATGGTTCCCAAACGTGATTTGAATTTGCAAGAAACAGCTATGTCCATACAGCTCAGGCTAGCCATGATCTCTGGACTTCTCAGACCTTAATTTCAAGCCAGAGAGTGGCAAGTTGGCACATGAGGTCCCTTGATGTGACCAGGTATCACAGAGCAGGTCCTTGACACCCCACAGAGAACTATCTCTCAGGGTGCTGCAGGAAGGCTAAGGAAAGATGGCCAGGGCTTGCTTATTCTATAACCACTGTGTCCCAGGAGGGAGCTGGTGCAAGAATGACATTTAATAATACATCTTTGCCTGCATGCATTTAGAAACGTTGCCCATCTCCACCAAGGCAGATGTTTCATGGGAAAATCTTGCTTCCATGATGAAGCATAAAAATCAAACAAAATTAGAGAGAAGGTTTGCCCTGGCAGTCTGTGTCCTTTTAAAAGCACAGGGTAATACAGAAATCTGTGTATCTTCTCTGACATGAAAGTCTTCTGTGATACTGTGGTTCAGCAACTGTGGCAGGACAAATTGCAATGTGTACCTACACAAGGGTTCAGCTGCAGCTCAGAGGCCGGATCTGCTGTCCCTTTGAAGTTGGGCAGTATCTTGGCATTGGCTGTGGTAATGATTGGATCGACTTTGGGTGTCTGCTCTGTGGTACAAGACACAAGGGCTTGCAATATTTCTTTGAATCAACTTAATTTCAAAGTATTATTGTTTATAAACTTGTTCACTTTTGTAATCTGAGGAACTTCTTAAAGAGCTATTAAGGTACTGTCTAGGTTGCTATTTTGATGCCTGTAATGAATGCCGTATAAATCCTTGGTGTTAGCTGCATACAACGAGTGTTTTTTTGTGTCTTCATATTTGAATATTTTGTGGTTTTTAAGCATTAAATGACACTATTTTAAGGATACCAACAGATTCATCAATATTTCTTCTGCTGTATAAGTTTTCAGGTGTTTTCTTGATAGCTTAATGTATTGCTTTTCCTGCAGTATAAAACAGCAACAAGAATAGAATCTGGTTGACATTCAGTTTTGGGATCAGATTAAGTTATGTTGAGTTTCCTCTCCCAAATCCTCATGGACTGTGCCTGGAGGAGAAAAATCTATGACTTTCTGGTAAGAACTGCTTGAAATGGCTGTATTTGGCATAGCTGAAATTTCCATTTGAACAGAATTTGAGATTTTTAAAGCAATTCAATGGTGTTTTCTCATAATCTGAATGACTTTAAAAGAGTAATGTAAAATAATGGTTTAAAAGTTGCAGGACAAAACTTGATGGAACATCATAGGATTTGATTTTACTGTCAGATATCCAGAGGTAGAGAAAAAAGAGAGTGTTAAAGACCTAAATTCCCTTTAAAACTCCTACTTTCCTTCATTATAGGATGTCTAAATATTTAGTGAAATTAAAGGAGATGGCAGAAAGACAGTGTTTGGTCCAATGCTCCTCCTGGATATGACAAATCTATGTGTTCTTTAGGAAGCCTGGGGGTTTAGAGAAGTTCATATGCAAAAGACTCAACTTGAACCTTGCCTTTACTGAAATGCCACATTTATTACACCAGCTAAAGAAATACAGAACTGACAAAAGCATCCAGAGATAGTCCGTTCAATGAAAAGATCAGCATAGCAATGTAAAGAGAAGGCAAATTTGACCTGGAAGCAGCAGGTTAATCTGTGCCTCTTAATATGACTGGAAATGAAACATTAAACATTCATACCAGTAAATAGAAGACCATACCGGGGAACAGCCATACAACTTTGAGCAGCGCTTACAGTGCACTAAATGGATGGAGTTCCTTGGTGCAAAACTGGAGGGCTTGGAGAAGATGTAACTGAGAATTGCCTCATTGCTTGCTAGAGCAAGATGGCAAGAGCCACACTAAGGTTTTTCTTGGCCATACTCAGCTCCCAGCTGGCTGAAGCCAAGTTGACCTTCTCCATCCTGGCTAAGCTGTTCTAGTATATGCTGATCAGCATTTGGCAGAAAGTGCCCATCCTTGGCCTGTGCCAGCAGATATGGTCAGGTGGTTTGGCTGGAGCTCCTCTCCGCTAGATGCACGCATAGGTTTGGTGTTTCTTTTCAGGCTAAAAGCATCCCAAGCTCTTGTACACTAGTCTTCTGCAAGGAGGACCATGGACTTCACTACACTTCATACTTACTTGGCGGCAGAGGTGTATGTGTGCATCTGCACTGTCTCGCATTTTCTGAACATCCAAAGGATGAGTACTCTGCAGTTTTGTACTTTCATTCGGTCCCTTTTGTTTTCCCTCTGCTCAAACTGATCCTGTTACTTGCAGCGAGTATCTTTGTGGTGGTGCTAATGACTGTCATAAATCCAGCCAATCCACACACATTGTGGCTTTTCAAGTGATTTGAGTTGTTCTAAGCCTCTTCCCTCACTTCTTTCTGTTGGTACATGAGACTGGGAAGTTGAGCAGAAGACCTTCTCTTGCTGCTGGTGAGGAAGAAGTGGCCTGACATGGGTCATGAGAACAGGTGGTGGCAGGAGGGCAGATTCATACACCTTTTTGGACTTTCACTGGCAGTAAATTGCATTCTGGTCCTGGGAAAGCCTGGACCATGAGGAATTGAGAGAGCTGACTCATAAATTTACCTGCACTAGCAGTACATATGCATGGGAGAGGGTGGCAAGGAGTAGCCAGTGCATTATTTTCCCCTGTTTTCTGGGGAGAGGGGAACTGGTGCTACAGCCTGCTCAGTGCAGGTAGATGTGTCCCCCTTTATCTTGGGCCCAGAGCAGAGGGGGAGCAGGCACAGCCAGAGGCACAGTGGCAAGGACCCCCAACCCACTTCATTTAGACACTGCCGAGCCACAGCTGCCTTGTGGCTAGTGGAAGCAGGACTGTGCTGAACGGCATCTCCCACACAGAGCTGAAAAACTGTGGAGGTGATGCATTGATGCTGCCCAGGGCTACCTCTCCATCTACCCCTGACCCTGCAGCACCCCACCATCCCCTTGTTCCTCCATCCTCCTCCCCCTTCTTCCAGGCTGGACAAGCCCAACTGGACTTCGTGCTATCACCTCCAGTTCAGGGTCAGGGCAGCCCTGGAGGTGATGGGTATGGCTGGGGGCAAAGCCACCCTGTCTTGTGCCTTTGAACTAGTTTGGGAGCTGTTGGAGGCTCTGGTGTCTGTAGGGCAGCTGGAGGGGGGGGTCGTGGGGGTGCAGGGAAAGAGGTTTGGAGGACATTTCAGAGGGACAAGGTTTGGAAGAGGGGGAAGGTTTTTTTTCTTCTGCATCCTAAAAAAATCTTCTTTGCACCCAGGCCCTGCTTCTGTGACGGCCCAGTGCTCGGGCAGTGTCTGGGATGCTTTGCACCAATGTGATGTCTCACATGAAGAAGCCTCCTTTCTNCCCCCCCTTTTTGGGATGAAGGAGGGGGGGAGCCTTTGACACCACTGTTCAGAGGAAGCTGATGTGTGGGCTATTAGGAAGGTGCCATGCCCACTTTGAGGGCGTGTATGGAGAAAGACAGTGTACAGAAATATTCCCCAGCAGTGGTACATTTGGGTGATGCTTAATCGGCACCTGCCCAGTGCTCCCAGTTGTTCTCACAGGACCTTGCATGGGTTTCCAGGGGCCACTGCTTTTTCTGAGAGAGCAGGGCCTGATGCCAAGCCATCACACAGCGGCACAATGTTGGTATACCACCAAAGCTGAACTGCAGCGTTTGAAAACCCTTTGGCAGTTTTCAGTGAGGGACTGATGCTGGGGACAAGCATGTGAAAAATCCATATTGTCTTGTGAATTTAGGGATGTGCCTTGACCTTACTCTGATGACAAATCCCATGCCTTTTGCTTTGTGAGAGTATTTCCATTGGAAATCAAAGAGATTTGAGATATATAGCTGGCTAAGCAGTCATACCTCAGAATAGGATTTGGGGATTAGCAGAGTGGATAATAAATTGAATAGTAGGAGTTAAAATCAGACTGCGCTCACAAAGAAAGCAGAGATGAGAGGTACACCCCTGGAAAGCAGTAATGCCAGAAATAACACTGGGGTTACACTGGTTAGCAAATGAGATATGGGCTCGCAATACAAGGCGGCAGCAAAGAGGCTGATGTGATTTCTGGATTGTGTAAATAGAACTATTGCATCTCGGAGCAAGGAAATGTTTTCTGCATGTTTCTAGTTGTGTTTTCTTCATGTGCCTCGTCTGAGTGTACCTAGGCTATTGAGCTCATTTCTGGAGAACTTGGTGCCCCAAAGATGGCAGCAAATTAGAACAAATTAAGTGGAGCAACAAAAATGATTAAGATGCTGGAGGGACTGATCTAAGAGGGAAGAGTAAAGTAACTAATTACATTTAGCTTGGCCAAATGACAATTAAGAGAGAGATGTGATGACTGCCTTGAAGTGTGTGCTTAAGAATGTAAACACTGAGGAGAGAGAAAGAGAACGAGGGATCGGAGGAGAGAGAAAGAGAACGAGGGATCGTTTAGTGCCGTTGGAGCAGCTGTTGGTTAGATGCCTGGTCTGCACCGCTAGGGGAGTTGTGTAGGAGCCTAACCAGAACCGAAGGAGAAGTAGCTGCAACTAAACAATAGCAGCAAACTGAACAAAAGGAAGCACTGAATAGACAGCACAGCTGCTGCTGTGAAGCATGGCAGAGGCTAAAGTACCATTCCCAGGGAAGTGATGGCAGTCTCTGAACGAAAGTAGCTCTGGGACCTTTGCTACAAGGAGTGTCCAAAATTCTCCAGGAGAGGAGGGAAAGGATGTGGTGTTCCTGCAGGACTCCTCCCCCTCTGATTTGCAGGACCTGTAGATCATTTCTCCCCCTGTCCTTTTTAGCTGTGATTGTGTGGTGTTGCATCCATGCTGGGGTGTAGCGTTTTTAAAAAAGACAGTTTGCAGGCTGGAGGGGGAGCAAGCAAGGGGATGGAGTAGACAACAGTAGACACTAGGTCCTATAAGAAATGTTAAGAGAGCAAGGCATGTTCAGTCTAGAGGAAAGAAAACTGTGGGTGGAAACCTAACTGTCTGCAAATCCGTAAAGGACTCTTATAATGAGAGAACAGGGACCAACTATTCTCTTTAGTCACTAAGAGCAGATCTGGAAGAAAGTGGGCCCTTAGTTGAAGCTGGGAAAAGCAGGATCTGTATGAAGGAAAGCTTAAGCATCAGGTGACAAGGAGGCTAGGAGGGGGTGGCAGAATTGCTGTGAGTACAAATACCCAGGGATGACATTAAACACTCACTTATCGGGGCAGCACAGGCATCAGGAAACTGATCTTATTTCAGCAAGATTTCATAGTCTTTAAAAGCCTGTCGAGCTTCTAAATGAGCCAGTGCTGTGGTGCTTTTTTCCTTGCAGGTTATTTGTTCAGGTCCTATTTGTTAATGTTTCTGTTTAATTTTATTTTCTTCTTTGATTATGGATCTGTTTGAATGCTGCCTTTTGCAATGGAGGGACTACAGATGAAATGTGCACTTCTTATAAAAAATGCTATGAGGACCTAGTTCCAGCAGAGTGTGGATTAGCTGGGTTTTTTGCCTCTTCAGTGTGAATCTTTTTTGAGGTATGAAATTGCTGATTAGCTTTAAAAAAAAAAGAGTCTCTGTGCAGTACTATATCTCCCTGTTTTGACAAGCATGTGAAAATATCACGAAGCAAGAGCTCTTATCACAGTGTTTCTCATCCAGCTGTACTTTAAGAAATTCTGAACACTTTTCCCCATAAAGTCCATTTTCAGATGCTAGGAGGATATTCCATACCTGGAAATGTTAATTTCCTGATCTGCTTTTAAGACTGAGTGTGTTTCCAAGTGAAATGAAGGGGTGAGGATAAGAAATGAGCCAGTGCAGTACCTCAGCTGGTGGCTCCAGTCTCTCTGGGTGAATGGCTCTGTTCAGCCTGATGCGAAGAGCATCCTAAACTTGTTCTTTTGTGATACCTGTTTGGAGGGCCATTTGTAAAATAAATGCTTCAGCTTAGTTCCCTGTGACAGAGCTGTGTCACTGGGACACAGTCAAGTTCCTGGGCAGTTTTAAGAGGCAGTTCAAAGAGTGACAGGAGTCCAGGAGTAGAGAAAGAGGTTCTTGCTGTAAACTCAGAAGAGCACCTTTTAAGGCAAAGGGTAAAGTATTGCATGCAAGTGGGGCTTTGCTGTGCTGGGCTACAGGGAAGACTCATCTTGCGGTAAAGATAGAAGACAGGTCAGAAGGTTCCCATATCTGAATTTTCCATGCATTGGCTCTTATTCGGTTAATCAACAGCTGTGGTCAAAATAATTTCCCTCACCTGCCCCAGCAGTTTGTTCCTGCAGCAGTTCAGTGGTCTGGCAAACCCACCTTCATTGCTGGTTGAGGATATCGTGTCAGGCTGTTGACTGGAGTGGCTGAAATGTGGGCACACATCCCCTTCTGCCTTGCCAGCTGCAGGCAGTACCTTCTCATGAGCATGGCAAGCTGGGGTTGGACAAGTCTTAAACAGTAGCAGTGTTTGTCAGAGCCCATGAGCAAGTCACTATACCTGTTCATCTGCAAGCTGGTATGATGGACATGCACACTACACAGCTGTATTCAAGAGTCACGCTTTCTTTTGTGTTTGTGAGGTGCCCTGAGACTTTTCAGCTGATGATGCAATATAAGAATACTTACTCTTTACTTGGTCTTGGCTTTCAGAGCTCTAACCTTGGCATTCTTCAGTGGTTTGGCACTTACTGAAAGAAATAAAGCAAAAGTGTCGTACAGAGCAGAAAAGCACTTCACAAAGCATATTCTGATGAAGTCAGCTCCTAGAACAGCTGTGACAGGGACAGAAAAGCAGCCAGAAATACAGAATGGGGAATATAATGGGAGATTTATGCTGGTAAATACTGGTCTATGATGAGTCTATGCCTAGAAAAGATCTTGGTGCTCAGTGCTGTGTTACCTGCAAAGCCCTCATCCCAGACTTCCAAGGCTATGCAGCCAGTGTGAGATTTGCAGATGTCCTGCATGATATGGGGTTTTGGATACAGTAAAATCCCATCTCCTCTGTGAAACAAGTATGGGGTATGTTGCTTTCCCCTATGTTTGTTATGACCTTCCACTTCTAACATATGTATGTATCTATCCATTTTTGGAAGGTAGCCACTGGGCTCATGCAGTTTGACTTGTCAGTGCCAGTGCAGTGAGTCAACCACATACCCTGGACCTGTAGAGTCCTTAGGCAGAACTGCACTCCTGTTGCTGGTGTATTCTATGATGGTGAGGAACTTGGTCTGGAGCTCTCTACAGCAGAGCAGGGTATTTCTACCTTTAAGTTAGCTTTGGAAAACTTAAAATGTTACATTATAGCTAAATAAATAAATAAACCCCCTAAACACCTTCATTCTAGAAATGAGTTTGTTTGAACAATACAAAATGATTAAGAAGAAAGTCTGTTTCTTTCCCCAGAGTATCTCTGAGTGGCCAGGTTTGCCTCTGAGTCAGAATGGAGTTGTAGTTTGAAACTGCAAAAGCTTTGCCCAAACATAATCCTGCTCCTTTGCAAAGCTCCAAGAAGTGGCTGGGAGCACAGACTCAGCACAGATGCTGGCTGAGGGACACCAAAGCTGACATGGACAGCAGCCACTCTGAAGGTTGTGTGGGTAGAGTCAGCAAAGTGGGAGCCTGCACTGGATGTATGAATGTATGCATGTATATGCTGCTGCTAGCAGCTGGCTGTCCTGTTGTCCCCTCACTATGCTGCAGTACTGGCTAATGAGGTTTCCTACCCCAAAGGGTTGCATACCTGCATGCACCCTGCCAGCCTTGCTGCACTCTGGTGCAGTGGCATTAGGAGACACATATATAGGACGTTCTGACCTGCTTCATGCTTGACGGGTGGTAAAAGCTGATTGCTGGAGGCAGCCTTTGGTCTGCTCGCAGATTGGCTTTAGGGATTACATGCAGGGAAGTGTGGGCTGTTAGAGCTGCAGCCCCAATGTACCACTATAGGTGGTACACTAAAGTCTGTGTGACTTTATAGTGCTTGAGAGGCATGAACTGCATTGCATGAGATCTTTGCAGCAGTGTGGTGTAATTTCTGAAGAACACACTCAGAATATCTGCCTTCTACTTGTCTCTAGCTTGCAGTGGGAGCCAAGATACATAAGCTGTGTCTTTCCTGTAGCCCATTTCTGCTGTTGTTGTTATCTATTGACAACTTTTTTCCTGTGCAATGCTGCAGGTTGGAAAGGCTGATGGCACCCAACGTGAATCACTACATGTTGATGTATTTACTTTACCTGTTGCTCCGTAGAAGGCTGAGATCCAGACACCGAGGTTTTAACAGTTCCCTGCCAATCAGATTAAATATTTAGCAGCAATAGGTTCTGGGCATCACATTCCTGACAGTGTATTTCATGCATCATTTGCTGTAAACGTTGGGACATTTTTAGCTACTGCTTGCAAAGTAACTCCCTCTCTGCTCTCTCTCCTATCCTTATCTCCTCTTTTCACCATTCCTCTCACTTTCCACTTTCATTCTTGTCCTCACTTTCTCTGCCCTGCTGTTTCCTTCTCCTTAGCTTTTCCCCTCTTTCTCTGATCATTGTTCACTGGTGCATGGTTGTGTACATTGCACCTGGAATGGATGTCAGCCTGTGATGGAGGAGTGGAGGCACTGACTGCATCTAATTGACCATTCCCACCTCCTCAGAAAAGCACACATAACTACAGGAGGGTGCAGGCTGATGGCCTTTTTGGGGAGTGGGTACCCCTTGACTCAGGGAAGCACCCTGAGGGGAAGGAAAGTGAAAGCATCTCTATCATCCCTTTCTCCATGATGCAGCTCACCTATCTGCAAGCATTATCTGCTTTGCTCTTGGCGTATGTGCCCGCTGTTCTATGGCTATGACTATGGGGCAGCCTTTTTGCTTTTAGTCCCTTTTTAGCTGAAACCTTTGTAGAAGAAGAGTGTATGGGCTCAGTCATCCAACTGGAAGCATGGTCACATCCATCCCCATGGGGTCTCTGTGTCCTACCGATTGTAGGCTTGCAGCAGGTTGCTGTGTCAGCTGTGCCCACACAACTGGCTGACACCCCCTGTGCTGGGATGAGGCCCATCAAAACCAAAAATCCAATGAATGTTCTAAAAAAAAAAAAAAAAATAGGGGGGGGAGTTTCTCTAGGCAAGGTTTCAATATGGGGTGGTATTTTCTGTATTGGCAGAGGGTTGTCTCCTGGGACACAGCAAACAGTGCAGAAGGAGCAAGGACCTTCCTCCGCTTCCTTCAGTGTGCTGGTCAACAGCAGGTTTCACTTGTACACAGTACAGTTGTCTGGTGGTCATCTGACTTTTCAGGCATGATATCTAGGGAGATGGCCTTGTAGGGCTGTGTGGATGAGCACCAGCACCAGTGGTGCTTCTGGTCTGATACTGGTTTGGGGAGCGTAAAGCCTCCTGGGCTAGTGAGGTCTGTAGGCAGGCTGGTGCACTGCATGTTTTATGCTGCAGAGCCTTCTCTAGATCTTGCTCTTCTCCTTTCACCCATTGCTTACAGTGTTTTGATACTGTTCATTATGAGCTGTGGTCAGATGGTTTGGCTCTTCATTACCTTGCTTCCTTGACTGTTTGGTATGTGCAGCTTTTCCTCTGCTCTTGCTCCAAATGTGCTGCCTCCCTGAACATGTTGCAGTCCCAGAGGAAGCCTGTGGTTCATACTGCCTCCATGTTTGCCCTGTGATTGCTGCTCCACATCCCTGTCATCTCACATCTGGTACTCAGCCCCAACTGCTACAGTGGTCCTGCGCTACCAGTCCAGGAGATGATGATTAGCACCAGGGCCAGGTTTTTGAAGTAGGTTTCTCTCCCTGATATGACAAGCCTGAATCTATCTGGTGAAGCATCAACCTCTTCATTCACATTTCTGTTGGCATGGGATGTATCCTCTGTTCACACTACTGCTGCTGTTGCATCAGTGTGGGTTTAAGGACATGAGGGAGATGTGACTGTCTCCTCATGGCCGCTGCTGAAGGGATGGCTGGGAAGGTGCATTGCTTTGAAAGCTGGGATGTGTATGCTTATGTATGAGAATTTTTATTTGAGAGAAGTGGGGGGGCCTTTATGTAGAAGGAAGAGGAGGGTGGGTGAGGTCACAGTGGCTGGAGAAGATAGTTCTTTTTTTTTCTCTGCTGCAATAGGTAGTGAAGCCTTTTTGGCTGGGAGTCTGCTGGGATAGGGTATGGCAGGCCAGATGGTTTGAAGCAGTTACTGGGACATTTGGGAAGCTGCTTCAGCAGAGATAAGGAGTGAAAGACACCTGTAAATTCTGTAAAGCATAATAACTAGTGATGGGCAAACCAGCCTGCTTAATTTNCCCCCCAAATTGCTCTGGGCCCCTCCAGTCCATTCCGCTGCATCTGGTGGCTTCTTTCCCTACAGGTGTCATCTTGGCAGTAACTCAAGCCTGAGCACCTCCCTTGAGGAATTTGGGCACTGCCTCGGTGTTTTTTTTTTTTCCCTAATGTCAGGGCACCTGATATTTTGGGTTTGAGGGGGGTTTCTTTGTATGTATACTTTTAAGCAATTGCTTTTTATAAAAAAATGAAAATTTTAGCAGTGGGGGAAGCTGTAAGGCAGATGGATCTGGAGGGGACGGTCCCTTAGCTGCAAGCCAGGCCAGCCTCAGTAAAGAAATCAGGAAGAAGGGCTGCACAGCTTGCCCACTGTCTCACCTCAGCTCCAGGGCCAGGAGCTCAGCTGTGGTCTGGTATGTCCTCTGATCTCTTTAATTAGGAAAGGAAGAGTGATAAATGGGTATTGCTTTTAGTCCTGCTGAAGTATCCCTGGCCTCTGGATGGGGTGGTGACAGGGCTGTGCTAGGAATATGGTCAGGGAGGTGATTTAGGGTCCCTGAAGCTTTGCAGACGCAGAATACAAAGTACAAACAAGAGGAAGGGAGTCCCAGAGCAACACCAGGCAATGCAGTCAGGTGATACTGCATACATGTCTTGTTTGTTCCAGCTTTTCCCTCTCTTTCCTGAGACAAGTACCACGGGGAGCATGGCAAGAGGCTGCTCTCTGGATATATGCTGTGTTTATAGATCGTGAGCCCCCTCCTGTGGCATCCAGTGCCTCACAAAGGTGCTAACACCTGTGCAAAGTAGGTTTAATATGCTGCCACATCAGTCAGAGGGGCTTTACACCCCTCTGGCACAGAGGTAGTGGAAACGCGTAGTGCACAGGCCTCTGGGAATATTACTGCACTTGGGCATCTTCATATATATAACAATCAATGCAGCTGCATGCAAAAATGCCTCCTGACTTGGAAATGAGGTCCTGTCACAGTGTCATCCTGACAGGGCACCAAAGCAGGGTCTGTGTCAGAGAGGCTTTGCAGGGAGCCAGCATGGCATCTAAGGGCTGATATTTTTTTATTGAAACTGGGGATCCTGTGGGCCTGTGGTTCAGCTCTGTGGCCCAAACCTGGCCTGGAGAAGTGTCAAAGCTGCAATGACAAGGAGAAAGAAGGAAACCCTAAAGTGAGTGTAGCCCCAGGAAGTGCCAGGGGGATGAGTGGTGAGCTTGAGGCAAGGTTTGGAGTTGCAGTCCATATAGGCAATGTGGTTTGCTTTCTCTACTTCATTTTAGGGGCTGGGTGATAATTGCAGCATCTTTGGCTGTTCAGGTTGTCAATATTGATACTGTCATATACAAACAAGGGTGAGACCTAGCTAAAGACTGCAGCCTGTCACTAACTGAATGCTTTAATGTGAAGGTTATATGACACTATAACCTCAGGATTGTACAAAAGCCCTTCACAGGGCAGGACTGGCACCTCAGTGCTACTCTAGCAGTTCAAGATGGGCAGTGTGAAAACAGTCTTGATGCTATAGCCACTAAACCCCCACCTCCTGGCTGAGTGGTGCCTCTGCTTCCACCCCAGAAACAACTCTCAGGAGGGAGAGCAGCTGCTCTGTGCCAGGGGCTGACCCCTGTCGTGGCAGCAAGGTTTGAGTTTCTGTCTTGAAAGCTGATTTCCTACAAGAACCATGTAAAAGGGATGCAACCTGAATGTTGTCTCCTTTTTTTCTTTTCTTTTTTTTTTTTTTCTCCCCC
>VYZV01035562.1:301390-320106 GCA_013401275.1 Pandion haliaetus | reverse complement strand
GAGTGAGCGAGTGGCTTCGTGGTGCTTTGTTACCGACTGGGCTGAAACCAAAACCACAACAAATGCTTTGTAATAAAATATGCTGGCATGTTCTTCAAATGATTTTTGACTGGTGAAATTAGACTCTAGCAATATTAAAGTTACTTGAAACAACTAAGGGCCAATGCCCTGTTTTACAACTGTAGCCTTGTCAGGTGCTTCTGCATTGCTCCATGTGTGAATTTCTCCATTTTTTTTCTTCACTAGAAACAAGAACATCACTCAGGAGGAGGTGTGCATGTTGCCTCCAGTGCTTCGTTGATTGGGTGCCTCAAACTTTTGCATTTAAACAGTGTAGAAATTAATGGATAAAACTTGCTGCTGTGTATGCAAAACCACATTTTTATAATAAGTCTGGGATAACCTTAATCTGATAATAAGTCTGTGCTGGTTTACCCTTGCCTCTCCTCTACTGACACACATTCAAAAGGGGCTTGTAGTAAGCCAGACCAGAGAGGAAATAGAGATGGGGCTTGTGTTGGGACATTTGTCCCTTTCTCCAACAGCCAGCAATTGCATGTGAGCAGAAGTGTGGATAGTGGCTACTGCTTGTGAACAGAAGGGAGCCCCAAGGAGGGTAGGGAAGGGATTGTAACACCGTGAACACTTTGAGCAGCTCAACTCTGCACTGTGAACCTGCTGCTGCCTCATGGGAGCTGAATGGTGGAGACCACCACTCAGCCCTGGGTTAGGTGTGATTTATTGGTGTTGCCCTGCCTTATCACATCCCTGGGTCCCATGCTATGAGGGAGCCCAGCCTGGACCTGGTACCTGCTATTCTGTCAGAAGGACACTGGTCTCTGGCATGCGGACCCCCCATGGAGCACTTGAAACACACCGTGAGCATGACAGAAGTGGTATGTGTGAGCAAGAGATGGAGGGAGAGCTGTCTTGGGTGGTACAACACAGGCTGCCTAAGCATTGCTCTGCCTGATCCAGAGGGGGCTTATGGCTGAGGATCAAAATTGGAGATGCCAGGTTGGCTGTGGAGGCACTGATGACTCCTCTTTGCATTCGCCTCTTCCTTGCCCTGGCAGGTTGCTGCATATCTGGCCAAAGCCTGAGGATCTGGCACTGTGCAGGGACCTCTGTCAACTTGTGTTGCATGGAAAAATCGGCCTGGGGGGCACATCCCATGAGCTAGACACCCAACAGATTGGCACCTATGTGCTCTTCAGGATCTGGCTCTTTGCTGCTGCCTGGAGGTAGATGCTAGAGATTTATATGCTTTGATGCAGGTGAAGAGAAGAAAATGGGTTTCTTGGCTGGCATTTTTCCCAGTTGGAGAAGTCTGTGTTTGGGCATGAAGGCAGACAGCTGCCATGATCGCTTGCATAACTCCTGCATCGCTGCTGTCCGAGCCCTGGGTTGGAAGGCCCTGTAAAGTATTCCTGGTGGGAAAGGGGCTGAGAAAAACCTATACTCTGCTCCCTGGGCATCACAGCTAGCCATTGCCTAACCAAGCGTAATATACTGTGTGAGTCTATGCAAAGGGATCGCAAGAGACGTATTTTAAAGGGAACAAATATAGCATTAAAGTGAGTGAGCAAGAGAGTGAGAGACAGAGAATGTATAGAGTGCATTAAAGTTAATAAAGCATTGCAGGAATGGGGACTGCATTTCACTGTGAAGGAATCTAATTTAGTGACTCGTAATTGGAGGATAACAGTCCTGCCGTAATGAAGTTAGCTGTTCATTTTGCCAAACTCTCAAAGTCTCTTGGTTCTCCTTGTGAGCATCTCTTAGAAAGTGGATCTGTCAGAGAGTTTGGAATCAATTGGCACTTCACACCTGTGGTCCCTTTCAGCCTTCTAAGTGGATTTGGTTCCTCCAGTGCATATTTATTACCTATTTTATTATCTACTTATTTATCTGGTAATTTCAATGCAGGATACATTCTCTCTGCTTAGCATGACAATAAGGGAGCAGGTGCTGAGCCTATGCGTTCTCCTGGGCAGGGCAAGATGGGGCCCCTTGCATTCTTTGCCTATGGGTGGCTAGTGCCATGTAGGGCTGTTTTATGGACATCCAGCTTCCCCAAAGTCTTGCCACCCTTGTCCCTGCTGCTATGGGTTTCTGTTTGTTTGATAGAGGCATTTTTAGTAGCAAAGAATATGGAAGGGTCCCATTCCTGGACCCCCAAGATCAGAGGTGTAGTGCAAAGAAGTGCAGGGCTGGTGTATTTATTCCAAATGTGCTGGGCTGCTGAAGAACAGAGTTATGGGCATGAATAGCTGAGCAGGAACTTTTGTGCTGAGGGGAAGTCTTTAGTTTGAAATGCCTGAAATCTCCTTGGGACAGCAGCATGGCCCTGGGTGGGCACAGCAAGCAGTGCTGCCTCCCACAGGGGTGGTGGGCAGACGGGGGTATGCTGCTCTGATTTTGTCCCCAGACTGGGGTGGGTGCTGATATTTACACTGTATAGGTGCTGCAAGGACTAACTTGTTAGTGTTTGTAACGTGCCTTGAGGATGAAAAGTGCTGTGGAAATGCAAACTATTATTAAAACGAGACTGAATAAAGAAAGAGCTAGGAACAATCCCACAGAAAACAGTCCTGCTCAGGCAGGGGCTGGAGAGATGACCTCATTGGGTTTTTCCATTTCTACTGTTATGATTACAAAATAAAGTGGACATGTTGAGGGAAAAGATCAGTGTAACATCCCTGGCTGTAGTAGCTGAGTGTGAGTGAACCTTTGTAAGCTCTGTGGGTCTTTCTGCTTCTGGGCAAAAATAGCTGTCATATGGGCTTGGAGGGAATGTCTTGACCACACTGCACTGATCTAGTTTTGGCCACGACCACCGGGAAATTTTGTGTTCCTTGCTTTTTAAAAAGAATTGAAGCTTGTATGGGTGAAAGGCATATCGCTGACTGTACTACAGACTGGGGCTGTGTCCCCCCCGGTGATAGGAAGGTTGAATGCAATCGATACACACATACATATACATCCAATGGCCTTGTTCATTTGGCCTCACTTTATTCTGGAGGGGCTGTGCTGAAAAAGTAAAAGGGAGCCCTTATCTGCCTGGTCCCTTCAGCTTACCTGCCTATACCTTCAGCAGAAGGCCAAACTGATCACAAGCACCAGTAATTCCTTTGTGTTGAGGGTGAGCACTTAGACATGGGCTTGACATAAACAATCAGTTTCACAAAGACAGCTGATCAGCCTTCAAAGGACAATATCACTTTTGACTTGGGTCTCAGAGTGACATGGGACCTGAGAGATGACATGATCCCATCTTCTGCTGACAGCTCTTCTCTGAAGTAGAGACTGGACTGGTCTGACCCCCCTGAGTTTAACAGGGCTGTGAATGTAGCCAAACAGCTGGGTATTAGGCAAGAAGGACTGGTGGAAGGAGGGCTAGTCACTGAGGAATATCAATGGATCTGCCTTAAAAGCTGAGGAATATCAATGGATCTGCCTTGAAGGCTGAGTGCATGACTGACTTGTCGGTTGATCACTTTCCCTTTCTCTTAATTTCTCCCTTTCCTTTTTTTTCTTCCTCGCTCAGGGAGTGTAAGAGCCAAAGATGAGGCCCAGGGTGGAGTGCTACTCTCCAAGGTTTTGGCTGGTGCTGGCAGTCCTCGTGACAACAGGGAGTGGGGCCCTTGCCCAGAAAAGCCACCCGAGCATTGGCATTGCAGTCATCCTGGTGGGGACCTCAGACGAAGTGGCCATCAAAGATGCCCACGAGAAAGATGACTTCCACCACCTCTCAGTGGTGCCTCGGGTGGAGCTGGTGGCCATGAATGAGACGGATCCCAAGAGCATCATCACTCGCATCTGTGACCTCATGTCAGACCGGAAGATTCAAGGGGTGGTATTCGCTGATGACACAGACCAGGAAGCCATTGCCCAGATCCTGGACTTCATCTCTGCCCAGACCCTCACTCCCATCCTGGGCATCCATGGAGGCTCCTCTATGATCATGGCAGATAAGGTAAATTTGAGCTTCCTTCTATCACAGACCTGCAGATCAACACTTAAAGTAGAAAGAAATTTCTTATTCTGTGATCCTCGGGTGTTGTCTCATGGGGCCAAAGGGTTGGGGGATTAGAGAGTCTCAGATTCAAAGAGAGATTAAAAGAGCTAACTGTGTGTAGCACTGCTGAGAAGAGCCTATTAATCATGTGGAATTATCTGCAACAGAGAAAAACCAAGGAGGGAAAGGAGCAGGTAGAAGAGAGCTGCAAAAGAATCAGCCCTTTTCTTCTTCCTTAGGAAGGGTAAAAAGCCCCTGACAATTGTGATTTATGTTTTGGGGTTTTTTAAGGTTTTATTTTTACCTGTGTTTTACCTTAAAAGAGCATGCTAGCTTGGTTTTTTCCTGCATGCAGCTGGAGGACATTGTGGTATTTTCAGGGACGTTTAATACAGCTCTTACATCTTAATTGGAAAATAATTGAACCTTTAATAAAGCCATCCCCTCTCAGAAGTGTTCTTCAGCTCCTGAAGTTAAATAGGTGTTAGCTAAAGCAACTAACCAGTCTGAACCAGTCCAGCTAAGTCTTTCTTTTTTCCACTGCACTACTTTATTCCTTCATATCACCGACATAGCATTGTTTTCCCATGCCCCAGCCAGCCTTCTGGGGAATTACTACACAAACAAGCTTTCCCACTACTGGTTAAACAGGGCAAGATGCAGAGGAAACAGCATCTTTGGCCAGCTGGCAACTCTCAGCTTAGGGGAGCCTCCATGGGGTGTAGCTGGACCTGATACAAGTCATCCCCCTGGGAGGAACAGGGGACCCAGCAATTCACACCTGAGTGTGCATTTGGCCAGATGGTGTGGCTAGCAGTGGCCTCTGGGCTGCGATGGGCCAGTGGGAATACCCAAGAGAGGTGGGCTGACCTTTTCCCTGCGGGCTCAGTGCTAGACAGAGTCAGGGCCAAGCCCTTAATTGAGAAGACCCTCTTGACCACACTTTGTGCATTGCAGAGAAGTAAACAGGGACACAAGCTGATAGCCTTTTTCTTTCACAGATCACTCTTAAGCAAATCTGAGACATTTAACTAGGCAGAATCAGGTCTAATTGAATGAAGGGGGAGAATTAAGCTGGCCACTGTGGCAGCTTTTCCTCAGAATGAGATCTAGTGGGCTGAGAAATCCAGGCACTTTCTGTTTCATTTACCTTGTAAGTAAATAATGCAGTGCAGGTTATTGCAGGTGAGTAGATGGGAATAAATTAATTACAAATTATTTTCTCACTCTTTGACCAACTGCCAAATAACATAGAGTTAATATGCAGTGTTATTTTCTTGTATCAGCCTTTGAAATATAGTAGTCACTGAATAAAATAATTACAGGCCTTTTTTTCTCTCTCTCCTTGAATAATTGCACGTGTGCTAAAGTCATTCTGCCCCATTCCACCCACAATAAAACTTTTCTGTCCTAGAGGACAGTCAGGCAACAGTGCTGTATCTTGATGCTCTCCTGCCTGCTGTGTTGCATGGTTATCACTGTCTGTGCAAAAGAGGTCTGAAGCATTACTTGATTGCTGCATTTCATACTTATGGTGGCATTTTGCATCCTCTTTGAACAAATGTAAGTGTTATTGATGCCAGACCTCCTAAGCACTGGGAAAAGTTCCTTGTGACTTTGAACGTGGCAGGCCAAATTCTGATTTCAGATTCCTGCAGTGTAAATCCAGCATAGCCTCATTGCCTTTGGCAGGATGGGATCAGATTTACGCTGCTGTAATTCAAAGAGAAATTTGGCCTATTGAACTTTGCAAAGGTTTTTCTTTCTACCTATCTCTAGTCTCTCCTTGGGAAGGCAGTATCTCCCGTGACTGCCCTGTGTACCCCACTGGGCTTGCTTCTAAAGAGCATTCTCGTGGGCAGGCAGCCCATGGGGAGCTCAAAGGTGGAAGCCTTATGAATGGACACCTCTGTTTTATCAAACTCCTTTTTTTGTAGTTTTGCAGACAGGAGAAGCAGGTTATGTACAAAGATCTGCAGTTTTAGGAAAGGCCAAGATTTCTTTTAAATGTACATTGAAAAGGCTGACCTTTACAGTTTCTGATTCACAGATGTGTAATCTTTAATGGATAACATTTATTTGATGAATTGAATTAAATATGGTAGAGAGTAAATACATTGATATTCTACTAAAAACACTGCAGCCAGCCTGGTAAGTCCTTAAACAATCTGTTTTCCACAGAGGACCTTGACAGAGGCTTTGCTTTTAGTGACTCTTAGTCATGTTCTTTGCAGATGAGTTGTGTGGCTGGGGTTTGATTCTGCAAGCATGGATTGCTTCTTTCTTTTAGCATCCCCTCAATGCCCACAGCAGTCAGCTGTATTTGAACTTGCTCAGCATTTCACAGACCTGCACTTACAGCTTTGTTATGCTCCCTGTGTGTTTGTGATCAGTAGTGCCAATGCAAACCTAAAGAATGCTACAAACCACTAATGCCTTGGTGTGACAGATAAGCCCCTCTTCTCTGGAGGTTAATGCAAAAAAAACTCCACAGTCAAACCACCTTCCCTGGAGTAGCATGTGAAATTCTGTTTCACCTTCAATGAAGGTTTAATAAGTGCGTTTGGGAGGAAAGTGGGGTCCATGTGTAAAAAGGGCTTTGTAATACACTGTGAAGCTGGTAAATTGAGACACGAGAGGGAAGGCAAAAATAAAAAAAAAGAAAGAGGATTTCAAACCTGAATTTTCTTTTCTCCTCTCTATATAGACAGAAGTATTGTATGATGTGCACCATAGGCTGGCTTCATCTCAGTTAACATGCATCTGGAAGTTTGCTACCTGCCAGCTGGAGATCTAGGCATAATTTCAGTCAGTGGGGAAGGAGGCACCACGTGAGGACAATTCACCCCACCCACCTCAGGGTGCAGAGAAATGCTCACAGGACAGCCCTGTGTCTCCCCACTGATTACTGAAGAAGGCTGTACCCTGATTTGCTCGTGATGCCTCAAGTTAAATGCCATGAAGCCTGCCCTGGGTGTAACATCACAGGTGGAAGTATGTTGCTGAAGGTGTAACATCTGGATTTCCTGATTGTTCTGTTCAAACTCATGTGGTTTAATATTGCATTTCATTAGATTTTTAGATAATGTTTATATCTTCTTGTTTTCCCTGTGTTTTGCCTTTTTCCTCTGAAAAAATGAGTATATAGGAATTTGCATATGTTTTTCCTGTTTCTCTCCTTGGTGCTCATGTCTCTAATCCTACCTGTTTAGCTGTTACAAAGTGTTACATTTAATCTCTGCCTGATTTGGCATCAGAAGAAAATGACCAGATGATCTATGTGCACACTGTGATCTGGGTTTAGTTCCAGGAAAAGGGTGAAGCATAGACACATGATGTGCCTCACTTGAGCTCTGGAGAGACCACTTTGCTGAGGGAAAGTCTTGTCATAGACAGTTCAGTCCCTTTAGTCTCTGATGAACATGCCAGCTGTGATGCCAAACAGCATGAACTGCAGCAGTCATTTTGTCAGGGCTGGGTGGCCTGGGAGTGATGGCTGAGGTGGTCCAATAGCCCCTGCGTTAGCTTCTCTTAGAGGAGCAAGCCCTGCAGCTGTGGGGCAGGGTAGAAGAGTGATCGCACTGTTTCAGCCATGCAAGGAAGCAACTGGTCCTTGTTTTGGTGCTGACACCTAGAAAAGGGACTAGGATGATAGCATCTTCTCACCTGGACTCTGATGAGAAAGGGAATAGCATGGATCACTGCTGATCTGTGTTGGATCTGGAATAGGTGAGATGGAGAGAAACGTGCACCACCAATGCTAGGCTCTTGTGATCCAAGAACTTTGCTTGTGGAAGCTCTCTGGTCTCTTCAGTTTGCCTGAAGTTGCTGCAATGACCTTTCTTTTTATAGCTTTGTGTTGCCTGATCTTAAGCATTAGTTTGCATTGTCCAGAGGACTGCAATGACTGGTGAGCATACCTGCTCCCATTACAGTGTTTAAAATAATTTCTCCTTTCTCCCCAGTTGTTTTGAAAGCAGAAATTCAGTCCTATCACAGTGTGGAAGTAGCTGACAGATGAGGATGCTCTGTGTTAGGAGACTGATGGTGGAAGGAAACCTTCAAGGCTGTAAACCAAGCTTCAGTTCAGATAAGCACACAAACAAGTATCTTGTGTTTGCAGACCTGAGACTGGAAATCTGGGCTGGGCTTTTCTTCATTGTGTTTTCAATATTACCTAAGAACACTTCTACCTAGAACTAGGAGGTAAAGGAGCAGTCACAGAAAAGGAAATAACAACAACAATGTACATTTATAGGTACCTTAAGAGAAAAGCAAATTGTTGTTCAGATTTAGGACACTTATTGTGTTGGAAAAGATTTAGCTTCTTGCCTAAAAAATGACCACACCATTTGGCAGACTGGTCTGGTTGGTAATGATAGACTATTTATTTTTTTAAAACAATGGAAAAAGTCAGCTTGGTGATAATGAAAGCAGAAAAGCTAAGAGCAGAAAATGCCTTGGATTCTCTTATAGCATAGCTGGTGACCATCATTTTTGGTGGAACTGTCCCTCGCTATTTCTCCACAGTCACATTGTTTTGCCAAAGCTTCTTGTCCTGTGCAGCTTAATAGTAACACAATGGTGCACAGGCAGCGCCCAGGAAAAATATTGGAAGAGGGTGATTATGTTTTCCTAGCTGAAAATCATTCTCGTCTATCTCTGCATCTCTTGCTATTTTCTGCAGGGCTTGCCTGCACAGGGTAGCCATACTGATGGTAATAAAATGGTAGGAAAGAATGATCTGTTAAATTGTGCTGTGCCTGTAATAAAATCTGTATAAAAGCTGCATGAAACTAACCTGGAATCTAAAATGCATGATCCATTCTAGGCCAGATTCTCCTTCCTTTTCTCACACAGCATAGAGCCGACTTTATTGCTACTCCCTCTACTAGCTTGCTCTTTTTTCCCTGTTCATGCCAAAACTGCAATTTCTCCTCCAGCGTTCCATCCCCACTTCATAAATCCCTGTCCCTTTTCTTTTTGTTTTCTGCCAAGGTTCCCAACATGTGTTGTCTCTCTCTCTTTCAATGCTGAAGGTTGCTGTGATTGCTCCAAACCTGGGCTGTGCTTCTGCAGCAATGATATTCTTTGGGATTTTTGTGGGGAGCAAGTCCAAACTCAGACAATGGGTATAAAGCACCAGGGAAGAAAAGTAGCTGCTGGTCAGAGTGCAGCAAAGTGATGCTGCAGGTACAGGGAAGCCAAAACTAGTTGCATGAGCTGAGTGAGATACACACTGAAACCAGGACAAAATCAAAGACACTGGGACAGCGCTGCTAAAAGCAAAACATCTGTAATTAAAAGGAAAGCACTTTCACTCTCAAGTTTCCAAAGGTTAAGTAATAGAGATGCATGGAGAATGCAAACCTCATTTTTTGGATGTAAATTTGTTTCATTTCCATTAGGGATGACATCTGAAATTTTTAGAGCCCTTGTGTGAAGGAAATTCCATAAAAAAACCCAACCAACCAACCAAAATACCAGAAAGAAAAAGTTCCATTTGAATGGATTATATGAACTGAAGTGAAATAAATTCCAAACAAAATGCTGCTTGGGGTGGGGTGGGGAGGGTGGAAAAGACACATTTTGATCTGCAAACATTGAGAGAGTATGGTTCAATGTTGTTAGCAGATTCCTACCCCTTTTTTCCCTCCAAAGCAAGATTATATGTAGTTCACATAATTTCACAAAGCACTTGTATTTCTCTGAAACTGCATTTGATGATAGTAATAGTTTAAATGTTTCTTAGACTAATCTAGTGATTAGCAAAGATGAGTTTGATTTTAAAAAATAAAAAAAATCAGTTTCCCTTCAAGCATTTAATCATTTTATTGAGGACATGATTAATACACTTCTTTTGCTTTTGGTACTCAGTTTTCTTTTGCTGCCAAAGGAAAGCTTTATGTAGCTCGAATAATGAACTAAATATCGTGTGTCCTCAAACTATGAGTCTGCTGCAAAAGTTGGGGAGGGAGAAGAAAGGTAGGTCACAGAGATATAGAGAATATTGTATTGTATTTCCCTTGAGTATACACATGTAATAACAGGCCAGGTGGATCCGTAATTTATATTTACATCTGTGTCTAATCCATGCATACAAAATCACATTTTTTCATATAAAGGGAACATAAGTAGTGTATTTCTGTCGAGTTTAATTAACAACTGAGAATTTCCCTAGAACAATTTTTATTACTTTACAAATAAATTACAGCAAATCCCTCAGTTATTAGGAAACCTGGAAATGAACTTTTAAGAGCTTTAACCTCTCCCCAGGGCCATTAAATCCTTCAAAGTTAACTCTCATTTTCTAAACAAGAGCTCAAGTTCTCTTGTCAATATTATTTCAATGAAAAAAATTACTTTTCAAAGAAATGAAAAAAATTACTTTTCAAAGAAATGTATTGTTTCTTTTATTAAATAACCTGTTAAAATAGTCTGCTTTTTTAATTTTTAAAGTTTCCCTCTACTTCATCTCCCATTTGCTTGGGGGGAACTCCACTTCAAGGCCTTCACTTTTTGGGGGGTATTGTTTTCAAGAGTCACAAGAAAAAAATATGGAGTCTGATTTTTTTCTTTTTTTGTCACTTAGAAAAAAAAAGACAGCAAGAAATCCCCTTTTAGTGATCTTATGGAAATGTAACTTTCCATGAAATATCCCCATCACTTTCCCCCTCCTGCTACTAATGTCTACTGGATGCACTTCATATCTGCCCTGTGCCTTGGAAATGCAGAGCCTTGGACACCTGAAGCCTGAAGGCACCATGTGAGCTTGAGTGTCACAGGGTTGGGGAGGGGAAAACCAGGAGGGACCCTGGTGAGGCTCACACCCTGCCAAGGTACCCTGGGGTGCTTTTGGGCAGTGGCAGTGCTGGGGCAGGGGTAGGATGCTGAAGAAGACAACTACACAGAGGCATGGATGCTTTCTCTTGGCAGAAAGTTGTCCCAGACAACAAATGCCAAACAAAACTGAAGTCTGATTCCTTTACATCAGCCTTTTGTAGCTATTTATAAGCCTGCTTTATTTTGGGTCACAGAATTCTTCTTATAGGAGTTCTGTTAGTTTTCTACTGTTATAGTGATGTTTTCTTTCGAGTGACAGAAGACCTTTCCTTGCCTAGCTCTGAATGCAACCGCTGCAACCTACCTGAGGAAAAGAGAAGCTGAATTAACCTCTTTCCTACTAATGTTTAAAAGTGGTGTTGCCATTATCTCCCTGGAAATAGAGGTATTGAAATATCTTTGAGGAAAATGTTGATTTCCACCCAGCTTGGACCTGGCAAGTAATGGGCTTTTGTGTAAAAGTTCTTTCTTGCTAGATTTCCAGCCTTGATTTTCACACTGATGATGTTTAGGTAGATCTCCAAATCTGTGAGCACTTATCTAAAGAAAATCTGGGAACTTAATGAGCTCTGACCCATAGTTATTTATAATCATTATTATAACCCCTTTCTTCAAAACAAAAAACCCCAGCACAAAAGTATTACATCAATTTGTGTCATCCCCAGCTGGACAAGGAGATTAGTTTCTTCATTCTGGAGCAGGCAGTCCTTTATTACAACCCCAAGCAGTTACTTGTCTCACAAAATCTAAATTAATTACACTCAAATTTGTCCCTACCCTAAACTGGCCTCAAAATGAAATTGAAAACACGGAGTGTGAAATTGCCCAATGATGCTGCTTTAAATCCATGTGTCATTCCCCAGTAACCGTGGGTCAGAGAGAAACAATTCTTTCCAGGGAATCTCTTCTTCTCTTTGCCTTTTATTTGCTTCATTAACCAAGTTTGGAGGGGATAGATTATGAAGGAAGTTAAGGGAATTACATATACACAGGCTGGAAAAAAATAGGGTACAGAAAAAGATATAATTATAGTCTGTGAGTCTGTTCAGGGTCTGGAGGAACTGATATATGAAGAAAGACTGAAACAGCTATATGTGCATATTGTATATTGGCTGAACAATGAGTCAGGGTATGATTTATATACGCAGTGAATAGAGGTAGATTACGATTAGGAAAAATAATGCTTGGTGTAGCTGCCAGAAGTAGAAGTAGGAGCAACAGGATAAAGTTGAGAAAAGATATTAAATGATATATTATGGTTTGTTAAATGATAATATTAAATGATATATACGCGTATCAAAAAAAAGTTTCAGTCACTGAGTTTTATTCGGATGTGCTCTAGTCTCCTTAGGGAAGAGTATGGAAACCATCTTGCTTCAGCTGTTTTGAAGCAGGACTGAACTAAGTGCTGGAGAATGTGTTATATAGCTAGAGTAGAGGAGAAGGGGGATGGACAGGATGAGAGACAGACAGGATAATTTCTCCTGGATCATGGGGGGGGGGGGGGAAAAGGGTAAGTTCTGAGAGTGACTGAAAAAAAAACCCCAACCAACCCTAAAGGCTCTGTCAAGGCAATTTTTCTCTGTGCTTTGGAAATAGCTTCTAGCTGTGTATCTATGAGGTTCCTGACAATAACAATGTATGTTTCAGAAGAAGGGGGGAAGAAGGAATAAGGACATGGAGAGTCTAAAGACGAGCAGGGAAAAAGCAAAAAAGGCAGGCACACACCGTGAGGAAGACTGATCTAAAGGGTGCTAGCAGAATCAAGCAGGTCTAGTAGACCTAAGTCCTCACTGCAGCTCTGCTATAAAACATGACTTTAAGACAGTTGCTCAACTTCTGCCTACAGCAATTTGGCCTTTGCAAGAAGAGCGTAACAATGTTTTTGTAAAGTACCTTGAGCTGTACAAAAGGCAAAGGCTACCTAATTGCTAGGGAGCAATTAATGGATTTTTCCAGCTGAAGTAAATACAATGCTTGATATGAAAATCTGGACTCCAGGAGGAGAAGCTGTAACCCCCATTAGAGATGGTTGAATAGCTGTGGCATGCAGGAGAACTTACTGTATGCAGGGCTGATAGTACCGTCTATTGTAAGCTTGCCCAGCATTCCCCATTATAACATCCTCTTGTGGGGTTTCCTGTAACTTTGCCAGACTATGACTGTTTGAGCAAAGTTTCCTATGCCAGGTGTATGCCTCAAGCTGATTGATTTATTTCACTATTTATTTGGAAAATAAAACGGTGCTCTCTGAAAATGTGGCACAGGGAGAGACATGATTTACCTGTGTTGCAAGTGATGGCACATTTGCCTCTAAAGGCTCTGCCTGACCACCACAGGTCCTCAGAGCAAAGGCACAGGTCTGGAGGGAGGGTCTTGCGGGGGAGGACATTTAACCAGAAATGTGCTTTTGCTATCACTGCACAGGTTGTCCCAAGTTTGGCCGCGTTATAAGCATGAGAAACTGCGTATATGCAGTAGAGTCTTTTTAGAAGTTTGCCATGTGTCTTGAAAAGATCTTGTCCTTGCAAACTGTGCTTCAAACCCACACCTGGACCTGGGGGCTGCACAGGCCATGCTGGGAGTGGAGCTCTCCTGTGGAGTCCTGGTGGGATTCAGCCAGGAGAAATGCACTGTGCAGCAGGGGTTCTGGGCTGGAACATTGGTGAGGTGGGGGGAGCACACGGGGTGTGACGAGGAGCTAGTGCAGAGGGGTTACATCTGGACGAGATTCTGAAACAAGGAGATGGGCGAGGGAGCTGGAAAAAGGTGGGAAAAGGAGATGGGGAATAGCAAAAGGCATAGAGGGAGAGGAAAGAGGAGGAGATATGCCTGCCCAGGTGATGCTGCCTGTGCAGGTGATGCTGCTTGGCTGGCCACAGGAGCAAGAGGTGGGGAGTGGAGGGTGGCAGAACTGCTGAGCAAACAGGATGTGGGGTGTGAAACATGAGTGGAAAGCCTGTTCGGTGGAAACTGAGCGAGGAGAGGAGGCCTGGGCCAAGGCAGGGCACAGGGCAGTGGGATTGGGCAATGATTCTTCCCCTGTGAGTGCTGCTTCCCACTCTGGTCAGACAGAAATATTCCCTCCCTGCTCTGCACTGAGCCACAGAGGGAGTCAGAAATGGCTCCTTGGAGGGGGAGAACGGGAACACTGGCATCCGTGCTCCCCCCTGGGGAAGGCCAGTGGGTCTCCCAAAGCATGTCTAGGGCTGGCTTGGCTGTGCCCCCTCTTTTCCAGCACACCCTGTGCTGGGGCTCCAGGCCTGGTGGGGAGAGGGAGAAGCTCCTGGGAGGAGGGGCAAGCCCCCCACAGCCTCCACTAGCTGCCTGGCTCGGGGCAGGGGGGGGTCACCACCAAGCCTCTGTACTGGAGGGGACAGACAAACGCTGTTAGGAGGATGCTCTGTGATGGAGCTGCTGGCTCCTCCAGGTGTGCGCTCATGAAGCGCAGCTCTTTGTCCTGGCTCCTGCTCGGGCACTCGCTTTGCTAGTCACTTTCTGCAGAGGCAGAGCTGTGCCCTTAACCCCCCCAGCTTCCTGCAGCATTATGGAGGTTTGGGATGAAGAGTCACACAGAGTGTGTCCCACTGTGCCCACTGGGCTGCCAGCCTTGCTGGGTCTCAAATCCTGCTCCCCTTCCCCTCCTCTCCCTTCTCCCACTTCCCTTTCTCTCACCCTCTCCTGCCTGTCACTCTACCCATTTCTTAATTATTGTTTGCACTGTGCTTTGAAAATGCAGTGTACTGAATAAGTGTTACATGTTATTATTATTATTATTTCTCCTTTTTCATTTGCATCCCTCACCCTCTCTTCTCTCACTATTGTGGCTTCCAGAGAGAACGTGTGGGCTTACACTATTTATAGCTGTGTGAGAGTAATTACAGAAATGATTTAATTACTCAGTTAATACCGTTCTCCACATCACCAGCTTGACAAGCTGGTGATCCTCTTACCACAGCCGAACATGCAGTCAAGCATTGTCTATACCACATCACGGATGAGCGGGTAAGGGGATGTGAAGCTTGGGGAAAGGTTTGTGACAGCCTTGCACGTCACTGGTTACTTCCCCTGAGCTAAGGCACAAGGCTGCTAAGCCCATGGGGACCTGGCCAGGGGCAATGTGTGGTGTCACGTCAGCTGGGACAGAGCTGCCCATGAGAATGCGGTGTGCAGTGGAGATTTGTGGCTCCTGGCTGATGGAGCCTGCCTCCAACACAAACCTGCTTGAGCTGAATTTCAGTGTTTGGTGTGCTGCATTAACCAGTTCTTTGCATCTGTCAAAGGTCAGAGATCTGGGAGGGTTTTATTGTCTTAACTTCTATTTAAGCCTACCAAATCATACTGTTCACACACCCTGCATGAGGCTGAGTGTGAGGTAAAATTACTATCGCCAGAAATGTTCTTCCTTGCAAGTGGCTGCATGTAGCTCTGACCCTTTTGAAATAAATGAGTTTTCCCTCTGAAGGGGATGGTCTCCTCTTGCTGAGACTCCCCCCATTGCAAATACAGTGTTTCCATCACTTCCAGTTCATGAAGGCTAGTGGGGAGCAGGGAATCTCCTATTGCTGGTGCAGTATGGAAAGAGGTTGAGAGAGAAGAGTACACGCATTCCTTCAGGGGGTGCAGTGAGCTGATGGTTACCAATACATTTTAGCTATCTACTAGAGACAGTTAAAAAAAAAGACAACCCACAGATGACCTAGTGAGCTCAGGAGAAACGTAATGAAGATGATCCTCTTCTGAAGGTACTGTAGATAAAAAGGAGTCAGTGGATTTTTAACAAAGGAGACAGTTGCTTGGGAAATAGAGAGAGGCTTTTGTTGGATAATGGTGCATTTGTCAGATAACGGCGAATGGAGAGAGCATCTCTTAGAATTGTCTGCTTTCCATGTCTCCAAGTTGCCTGGCTCCATGTGGGCTCCTTCACGGCCCAGGCTGCAGGCCAGGCTCAGCCTGTTCCTTGGTGTGGCAGGGCTGAGTGGGTGTCGGGATGGTTGGGGACATGTAGCATCAGGGCAGTGGAGAGGACCACCTTTTCCATGTGGCACTGCCTGCCAAGCTGCCAGGCACAGGACGCATGGTATCTGAAGGTGCTCTGCCTACCTCCCAGGAAGTGATGGTAATTGAAGAAGTAGGCTAAGGTATTTTGAGTGTGAACAGTGATTATAGGTGGCTTTTTCTTTTTTTTATAGCCAACATGAGACAGGTTAAGGCAGCCCAAATTTGAAAAAATGCTGGCCATCTCCACTGTCTGAAAGTTGGGCCTTTCATGTTGTGTTGCTGAATGGACACCCATCACGTTTTCAAATCCACACTAGAGGGTTTTTCTTTTTTTTTTTTACCCCTATCTGGCACGCTTGAAAGTGAATTTTATGACCTGACATTGGAACAGCTTGTTGAGAAGACAGAGTGAGTGGAAGGGCAATGGAACAAGTAATTTTGTCAGCTCCCAAATGAATGAATCCTGTTTTCAGTGGTTTCACATCTCATGGTTAATTGACTCTCTAACTGAATTATATACTAAGACTGTAATGTGAACTCAGCCCTTATTAGACACCAGAGAGTCCACAGAGAGAACTTGAGCTGGGTGAAGAGATTTCAAAAGAGCTGAACTCATCCTTCCCCCAATGGTGAGGACTGGGGACATTAAAAGGATCTCATTTCTTTACTCACCACCTTGTTTCAACTAGAAGATGTCCAGTCCAAATAAGTGGGTGTGCCCCTAGCAGCTTCAGTTTTTCAGGAGCTGGCTACATCTCCTCCCTACGATAATCCCATTCCCCCTGGTCTCCTATTGCCTTTCTCCCAGTTTCCACTGTGTCTTTTGTACCTGCTGGCTGGGCAAAAGAGAGATGTACTGCGGTGCCCCAGGGGTTCTGTGTATAGGGGCTGCCCACTACAGGCATGCTGTCAGGTCAGGATGAAGTTTATTTGATTGCCTAATCAGCCTTTGTGTGTGGGTGAATCATACACACTGCTGTGGGGCCAGACAAAAGCTTTGGGACTGCATGCAGTTGCAGGCTGTATTTTGTATAGTACTGTAAGAATTTAATTCTCCTTGAGTCCTCTGCCCCTTTGTCAAATCAAGTGGAAATTGGCTAGCAGGTTCAAGAGTTACTGGGAAGCCTGACTCACATATGCACAAACACACACACCAGGTTTGCTAAAGCCTCATTTCCTAGAGGAAACAAGCTAAAAATGCAGACACAAGGTGGGCAAAGCCCTCTGTCAGAGTGTCTTGGGAGCTGTGATTTCTGCACAAGTGACCCATGCACAGCATGTCCCAAAGATGCTTGCAGCATGCTCACCCTCCCTGCCACACGCTCCCAGTTACTGACTCTGATTCAGCCCAGCGCAGTCCTGCTCTGTGATTCACGTAGATAAGCATGTAATGCAAGTGGCGCTGTCTCTTGGGGCTGGACGTTCAATTCACACTTGTGCTCAGCACACATGTGTGCACTCTGTGACTCATGCCATCACACTGTGTTGGCTTGGATTGCAGCAGCAAATGAGACATAGTCATGAACAGGTACTTGCTCAGTGTCACATGCTCCTATTGGTTAGCTTTTGAAGGAGAACATGGCGCAAGGCTTGGAGATTTTAATATTTCTATCCAAAACCAGACCTCTTGAGAAAAGAAATTAGCCTGATGACAGCAGCAGTAATTGGATTATGCCGTTAGTATCCTCTGTGCAAGAGGAGGGCATGTGCCTTTAACTATATTTTCAATGCAGAGACTTAAAAATTGCACTTAAAATGTGAATTGCACCTTGGTTTTCTTCATAACTGACAAGCAGACATCTGTTTACTGCTCCACTTTTTTCTGCCTTTGGGCTGGCTGAGCTTTCTGTCTAGCCTTATACTTAGCCTTGTGGCAAGGCTACAGCAAACTGTGGTGGCTTACATTCTTCAAGTGGCACTGAAGGTGTGCTCTAACCAGTGGGTGCTTGGGTGGGCTGAGGAGGAGCCAGCCTGAAGGTGAAAATAAGGTAGTATTGTGGTGGGTTGACCCTGGCTGGGTGCCAGGTGCCCACCAAGGCAGCTGGTCAGGGGAGAGAAAAAAATAACAAAGGGCTCCCAGGTCGAGATAAGGACAGGGAGAGATCACTTCACCGATTACCGTCACGGGCAAACCAGACTGGACTTGGGGAAAATTAACTTTATTGCCAATCAACCAGAGTAGGGTAATGAGAAATAAAACCAGAATCTCACAACACCTTCCTTTCACCCCTCTCTTCTTCCCGGGCACAACTTCACTCCCAGATTCTCTACCTACCCTCCCCAGCGGTGCAGGGGGATGGGGAATGGGGGTTATGATCAGTTCATCACACGTTGTTTCTGCCGCTTCACGCTCCTCAGGGGCAGGACTCATCACACGCTTCCCCTGCTCCAGCGTGGGGTCCCTCCCACGGGAGACAGTCCTCCACGAACTTCTCTAATGTGAGTCCTTCCCACAGGCTGCAGTTCTTCACAAACTGCTCCAGTGTGTGTCCTTTCCATGGTGTGCAGTCCTTCAGGAGCAAACTGCTCCAGCATGGGTCCCCCGCAGGGTCACAAGTCCTGCCAGAAAACCTGCTCCATGGGCTCCTCTCTCCACAGATCCACAGGTCCTGCCAGCAGCCTGCTCCAGCGTGGGCTTCCCACGGGGTCACAGCCTCCTTCGGGCACCCACCTGCTCCAGCGTGGGGTCCTCCATGGGCTGCAGGTGGATATCTGCTCCACCGTGGACCTCGATGGGCTGCAGGGGGACAGCCTGCCTCACCATGGTCTTCACCATGGGCTGCAGGGGAATCTCTGCTCCGGCCTCTGGAGCACCTCCTCCCCCTCCTTCTTCAGTGACCTTGGTGTCTGC
>VYZV01035562.1:269228-301317 GCA_013401275.1 Pandion haliaetus | reverse complement strand
CCCCGATCCCCCCCCCCCCCCCCCCCCTTGCCACAGAAACCCAATACAAGTATGTATCTCTTGATCTAAAGGAGGGGGTGTACTGAAAGGGCTGAACACCTGGGAAGGGGAGAGATGGGAAGGTCTGAAAGGCATAATGAGATGAAGTGTTGGGCAGGGAAGTGCGTAGAAAACTTTGGACATGTCTCTGAGCAGCAAGTCTTCCTTGGCTCTATGGGCTAATCTCCTGCTGTTGCAGTCTAAACACCAAAATCATTTATAATGGGGCTGACAAAGTTGTGGGGTTTGTGCATGCCTGCAGGAGACAGCACTGCTGAGGTGGAAGGAGATGGGGAGGAGCTGGACAGATGAACCAGCCAGCCTTCTCATTCTGCTAGTTTCTGTCATCCGACAGACTCCCCAGAATCATGTGGCCTCCCTCTCTTTCGGTTTAAAAGTCTCTGATTATCTTTTGGTAAACTTTTGCTTATTTGGAATCTGCCAGATGAGTTTTGCTGGGCTTTGGGCACATCCAAATGTTTGATAGAGCCATTACCTGGCCAGAGATGTAATTTTTTTGCTAGTCAGTTGGTTCCTTAATTTAGATTTAATAAGTCACTTTGTGCTCCATTAATTAGGCCTTCAAGCAAAATGTTTAATGCCAAAGTGTGCTCGTCTGCAGATGGTGGAACAGCTTCATTTAGGGAATGGCTGGAGACCTCACCAGGCTGCACTGTTCCTTGTGCCCATGGTCCATTCTTCCCCAGTGAGCCATGCTGCCGTTAACCTTCACCGTCTCCATGTCCTGGCATGAGGCCACGGGGCTCATCTTCACCAGGGTTTGTCCCAGCCATTCTCTCTGTCTGATCCCCCTGCCCTTGCCTGAGCTCCCTGGGAAGATCTTACGCTCACATGCGGATTTTAAGTTTCATCTGCTTAATTGTTATAAACCAAAGCTATGGCTGGCAGCTTTCTCACCAGAGGCAAAACGGGCTGGCAAAACCATGCTGTGATACTGACTACTGGGAGGAAAAATGGAGGTTGTGAGTGGTATTTGTCTCCTGCTGTGCTTAGGGCCACATATCTGTCCGACAGTGTCACTGTACTGGTCCAGCAGTCTCTTGCTCTACTCTGTCTTGAGACATGCCTGCAACAATACTCAGTAATATACACAGTACAAGCTGTGGGGAAGCATTTTGTGCTTCCAGAATGCCAGAAGCCAGCCAGCAGCTCCTGCCGTGCCGCTGCTATAGAATACACAAATCTCTCAAATCATACATTGATGGCTTTTTTGTTTGGTAGTAGGGAAGTGAGTTTAGTTTTTCCATTTACCCCACTCCTGGTCTAGTCTAGACTGCAATACTAGGAAAAGGATTTTATTGCTTGGCATGTTTGGGTTTCTGTGGCCAAGGAGAAGTGATTTTGTACAGTAACAGTTAACAGCATGTGGAAGATGTGAGGCTGTGTCTCTGTGTGACCATGCCCGTGGAGAAGCATGTCCTGTCCTCCCTCACACTGCATGCATCCCTGCTATCAAGGAATCCGTTTGACCAAATGTTTTGCTGCTATTTGATGAATAAATTGGGTAGGGAAATGAGATGACACAAGTAGGTTAAACACGAGGTGATGACAAGGATGTTGTTGTGATAATCAATTTACCTCTTTGCACTTAGGAATCTGTAGGGGATGGTCCTCTGGGAACTAATCCCCTGGGATTTGTTCCTTCAGTTATAAGGAGGAAACATTCAGAGGATGAAGTCATATTCTGATATTCTTTCCTTGCCGCTCACCTGGCCTCATTATTCTTTGTACTGGTTCACCTCCATGTGCTAGCACCCTTTGAGGGGCAGCCCCTGCAGAATAGGTGGGACTTCTTGTGGGGGCTGAGAAAAGGTGGCAGAACTGTGCCAGGGCTAAGAAAAGGATGAGGACACCTGCTGAATGGGGGTGTTTGACAAGAGGCAGCAGTGTGGAGGAAGGGCTTAGGGTACCCCAAGAGTGAGGGTGCAAGGAGTTGAGGGCGTGGGAAGAGGATGTTTGACATGATATTCAGAGCAATTCATAGACTAAAGCAGGCAGAAAGGTCTCAGGGTGAGATCAGATAATTAATTAATGACTGCAGGGATGCATCTTCCTCTCTCAGCCAGCAATAGGTGCATTGTGTCACTTTTAGTGAGTGTATCTCTCCTGCCACTTCGCTCACTTACCCCATGGCCAGATGTACTCAGCAGCCCTCAGCTCTCTTGCAGATATCCCCTATGTGCCTTCTTAAGTCCACAGACCAGAGGCTGGAGCTGCTAGTGGCTACTGTCACCCTGTATTTTGTTGCCCCCTCCTTGGTGATGTGTGCTGCCACCTTGCGCTGTGCCCATGTAGTTTGCCATGCGTTCCCAGTTTCTGCCTTGTCCTGGGAGGTCTTTGTAGGAGGCTTTAAAGAAAGGAATGGGGGGATCCAGTTGCCTTTTCTCCCCTTGTGGCCCAGAAGGTAGGATCTGGCCCCACTGCTGGTGAGCGCCAGGCTGGGGAAGGAAGGCAGTGCAGTGAGGAAGGAGTGACTCATTCTCCAGAAGTGAAGCAAATGCACAAAAATATGTCTGCACCTAAAGATGGGGAAAAAACCCCAACTTAACACTCAAAAGTCTCACTTCAGTTGCCAGAGTACCCTCGGAGGAAAACTATTTGTTGCCAAATACTTTCCCTTCCACAGCCCCATTATTTTTTTCCCCTTAGTATTTTCCCTTTATGGTTGAATCGTTTAACACCACATACAAAGTCGGATCTGGCCGCTCCGGGGCGATTCTGGGTTGCCATGGCAATGAGGCCTGTCTCTCCAAATTAGGACATTTTTCCTGCTGCCTTTTCTATGTGAGGCTTTCTCTCATCTCTTTTTCTCTTACTCTCCCTTGATGTCTGAAGTGCTGAGCGCTGCCTTCTCTCTCACACGCTCCCTGAAAGGGATCAGACTTTGCCCATCTGAATTAATTCCTCTGAAGCCCATGCCAGCTTGGCGTGTGCCGGCTCTGCGAGAACCAGCTTTTTGCTCTTCAATGAACCCGTGGCAGGATGAGGGTGAGGAGGGATAGAAGAGGTGTAAAGGTGGTGAGGTTGGCGGGGGATGGCAGTGTGTGACCTTGGCATGCTTATTCCCCACTTGGTACACCATTGCCTCATCTCTACCTGGGTGCTGCTGGGGCTGCCTGGAGCTGGGCGCTGGAGTGAAAGCTGCTTATCTTAAAATATATTTTAGGACTAGGAAAGCTAGTGGAATAAACCTGGAGTGAAATAAATGTGCTGGCATGCACAAACCTGTCAGACAGCCTTGGGTCCCCAAGGTCCCATCCTCTATGGGGCAGGCACCTGCAGTGAGACCATAGGAATCATCTGTCTCTTCAGGGCATTGTGCTGCTGGGCCTTGTCCCCTGGATATGCTGATCTGTGCCTGGTATGTGTCAATGCACTGAAGCAGATAAATGGCTTTACACCACTTCTGTACCTGTATATTCCCCTTGCTGGCTTGGGATTTGGCGTGAGTCAGACCCACCTCAGTTTATTCTGGCTGCTGACAGACTCCCAGGGCCTCTGTGGCAGCTGAGATTAGTCTGACACAGGGATGCCCCCAGCCAAACTGTCTTCCCTGGGCTATGCCTCCAAACCAAGGGAGTAGGAACAGAAAGGGGTTGGCACGGGCAGCCCTAGAAACTCACAGAAATGGAGGCATGCCCATGGTGGGCAGGTCCGGGTGGCTGAGTAATGTCAGGGGCTGGGAGCAGGGCCGCTGTCCCAGAGGAGTTTCATCATAACAGCATGAGGTGATGCATGGCAGAGCAGTACGGTCCAGCATTTTCTACCCATCAGGGCAGAAATGAAAAAGTGATGTGATGAGGTTTCCTTGCTTATTCTTCCCCTGGCTAAATGGCCTACTACCCCAAGACCAGTTTTTAACCTTGTGGTATATTTTGGGAGTTTCATGTATAGCAGAGGGCAGAAAATCAAAGGAGGGCAAAAATAATGGATTGTGAACATTTGGAATGGAGATGAAGGTGTAGATTTTAGCTGAGAAGATGATTTGCCTCAAAGCCTGTTCCTTCCTGGCCATGGTACAGCATTGCTGTTTTTCAGAAAAGATGCTCTGGAGCTGGGGGCAGTTGGCTGTGAAAAGCGTAGCAGAGTGATGTGCCATGGCTGACATCCTTGGGCTCAATCCCAGGTGCTCTGCACCTTTGGCTGCCATGGGACGGCAGTAATGTCCTGCTGGACTGATGGGGTGATTAGGCACACTACTTTTCTCCAGGAAACCAAAAGTCTTGATTCTGTTTAATGATGCAGCATTTAAATAAAAAGAGGTGGGTGGACTTGTGAATTGGTTTGACCCATAGTGGTAGGGACTTTGCTATACTGTCCCAGTAGACTTAAAGTTGTCCAGTAAACGTTAATTTAGAATCTTTTTGTAACGATGTGTGAACTGGTTTAGATCAAAAGCTGATTTAGCCCAGTATTCTGCATCCAAGAGCAACTGATAAAGATCAGTTAGTGATACTTCCTCAGAATATTCTCCAAGCATCCCGTGAGTTATGGCTCAGGACTTTCTAAGCTAATTGCTGTATCTTTGTATTTAGTAGTGCTGGATGGGTTTTTCTTCCATACACTTACCCACATGCACATTATTGACATTTGTGAACCCATGCACATTTTTAGCATCCAAGAGACAAGGAATTTCACCACTTAACTGCTCATGAGGTGAAGAAGTTCTTCTTTGCTGGAAACTTGCTGCTTGGCATTCTCATTTTATATCCCTTCATTCTTTTACCGGAAAAAAGTAGCTAACAGTTATTCCCTCTTCGCCTTCTCTATCCAGTCCCTGATCTTAGAAGTCCTAGCATATCCCCCCCAGCTGTCAGTTTTCTGCAGGAGAATTGTAATTTATTTAGTTGATTCTCAGGAAGACCTTTCCAATTGTGTCATCCATCCTCATACCTTTTTTGTCTCTTCTGCATCCCTTGGGATTCAATTCAACACAGAATCTCCAGTGGAAACAAGGAAGATCTGTAGATCATGGGTATTACTTGCAGTCTCTAACTGAGCTGGCCCTGCAACAGATAAAACATGCCCCGTGCTGTCCCGAGGGATTGTTTTTGGCTCTGCCCTCTGAGATGTGGGTAAGAGGTGTAGGTGCCCATCACTGCTTGAAGGGCAGTTACAAAGACAATGGAGCCAAACTGTTCTTGGTAGTGCCACACAGTGTAATAATGTTGCATCCTAAAGGTGGAGCAACTCAGGTTCGTGGATTTCCTTTGTCAGAATTAAGGTGAAACACCACAAGGGGAGTTCAAACAACAATCAACATTTATTCAACCTAGCTAACCTTGCCCAAGTACAAGTGAACTATCAATGTGAACCTTGCATCATGTCATTAAGCCGCTGTTTGAAAAGAGAAGGGAGGTGTAGAAAAAGAAGTGGAAAAAGGAACATGAAACTGTGTCAGAAGGAGATCCCTCCTGTTGAGTCACAGGGTTCAGAGCAGACCCCCTTGCTTTCTGGACTCCTTCTCAAATTGGAGCCCAGGGGCGGCTAGATCCACTCCTAGTCTCAGACTTGGTCAATGGTTTATGGTTGAAAGGATGAAGTGTAGGGATTGTGGAAAAGAGAGAAGAAAGAGAGAGACAGAAAGAAAGAAAGACAGAAAGAAAAGAAAAAGAGAGAAGAAAAGGGTTTCCCCAGTCCTGGGTCCAGCATTGGTCCAGCCAGTGTAGAGATCCAGTTCTGGAGGGCATGCACTGAGAACTCATTCTCCCTTCTTTTATAGTGTGTTAGTCGGTGGTCTTGACATGTGCAGTTCACGTTCCCAGGGTTCTCTGGAATCGGTCAGTGAGCTTGGCAGGGGTTCACTGGGGAGTTGCCTCTCTTTCCCTCCTGCTGGCATGACCACTTAAGATAGAAGCACAGTCCCATCCTCTGTGGGGCCCCCTCCTCTGGGCACATATGCTGTCCTCCTTCTCATGGTCACTTAAGATAAGGAATTGCGGCTTTGGAGAAGTGTAGTCCCACCCTCCGTGGGGCCCTCTCCTCTGGCCACATTGTCCTGTTCACACAACTCCAGTGTTTTTACAGAGGCCGTCTTCGCCACCAAAGTGCTTTAACGAATGTTTGAGACATTGACTATAATTTGTCAGACCGTCACAAATGAGTGGCCATGGTAGCTCCTTCGACATCAGGAAAAAATTTTTCAGTAAGAGGGTAGTACTCAGTGCTGGAACAAGGGCCCTGAGGTCAGCCATAGCTGGTCAGATCTAGTGTTGGTGATGGTCTAATTGCGAGGGGATCCTTCAAGGTCCCATCCTGTCAGTGTTTCTGTGATGCCGTGAAGTGGCATTAAGATGCCCCAGAAGTGATACGTGAGTCTGAGGTGCAGAAACATTCTAGAATTGCCCTTATGGTACAAAAACTCTTTGTGACATTTTTCTGCTGCAATTTCAGTTTGTATTGGCATTGATCTATTAGGTTTTTGTCCCTTTGCTGAATCCCTCTAGCAATCACACTGCAAACTTTTGGGATGCAATGGTGAGAAGGTGGGTGTTTAGCACTGTCTGACCCAGGAGTGGATCCTGTATCCCTGGGAAGCTGCAATGTGCTGAATAGCTGCTGTAGAAGTGCACTGATGTTACCATCAGCCTCTGTCTGTGGCATGCCAGCGCTGCTTGCTCAGACGCACAGGATGCTCGAGCCGGCCCCCGCTAGCAGAGAGCAAGGTGTGGGGCATGGCTTGGAGCAAGGTTGGTTTGCTGAGCAGAGCAGCAGCTGGGTCATGGGGAGGATGTAGCAGAAGTCTTGTAGAAACAACTGACACCTGAATCATTGCATGCCTGGGAAAGGGAGAAGCCAATTAAAACAACAATTAAAAAGAACAGAGCAAAGCTCCTAAGACTTCCCATAATTGCAACAGATATATATATGAAGCTTCCTCAGGTGATCACCAGGTTTCAGTGGTGCAAGCTGGAAAGATGGCTGAAAACTTAGATGTGCCGGGATGTGGAGGCGGGATGCTTCCCAAACACCAATTCTGCTTCCTGAACTTTCAGTACTTTCTTCTTCTAGTTGTTCCTGAGATATCCTGAAACTTGTCTTTCTTGTAATGCTATTAATTCAGGTGGTGCTTGCCGTGTCTGGAATGCCAAGATAGCTTCAGCAGTTAGAATGTGCAATATTTAAAGGCTGAATTTCTAGGCTCCTTATTTTATGTCTGCCATGACCCTAACCGTTTATGGCCCCAGCATCTTCATTGTTGTGCTGCTCTCATATCTTCATGACTTAGAGAATATTAAGATTGAAAATGAATGGGGAACATGAAAAAGTATCTGAACTTAACAATATAGTGGTGGGGGGTGTGTGTGTCTGTGAGACATTACTGTGAAAATATTTTGTTCTGAACGGGTGTGGGGCTTGCAGAATGGAGGGGATTTCAAAGGCTTTGTTTAACATTAATAATGCTACATTATACATGTAAATGTCATTATTAAAGGCTTCTGGGTGTTTCAGTGAAAGTAATTAGAAGGAAAACTTTGGGGCAACTTGTGTAAATCAAACCAAGAGAATAAGCTGATGGCAAGAATGAATAATTATTCCCTTGCCCCCTGCTGCATCCCTGCCTTAATTTCTACTGCATCCTTTCTCCTGGTCTAGAACAAACAAATAGCCCCAGAACAAAACAAGAACACTTGGTGCTCTGAGCATCATCTGGAAAGAGGGAACTGAAGTTCTCTCTCTGACTGGCTGGGAGAATTGAGGGAGGACTAAGGGAAAAGCAACATGAAGAAACTCTCAGGCCTCCCTAGAAGTGCAAAGAATTTAAATCAGTGCTTGTAAAATGCAATGATGAATAAGACAGGTGGGGAAAATTCTTGCATGTAACACTCAAGTACTTGAAGTTTTTGCCAGAGGTGAACATTTTCACCCCATTGCTTTCCTTAGGAAACAATTCCCTTTAAATTGGATTGAAAAATGCAAGGTAACTCTTAGTAATGTGTGCATTACTACTATAGGATGACTGCCAAAACAGTCAATGACAGTGAACAAAATAGGAAATATAATTATTGCTGCAATTTCAGATCACAGAGAAAGAATTGTAGCCTCCTCTAGGAAAAACAGAGATGTAGCATTTGAAGGAAAAAAAATTTTAGTTTTCCCAGCCACGGAGTCCCACAGGAGAGAGATCATGGGGATGAGGAGAGCTTTCAAAAAAAGATTAAGTTGAGACTGCAATCCAGTACATGTGTGCAATATCCACATGCTTCTGTGTGACAGAAAACATAGAAGGATGGCACACTTGGATTCTGTGTGCTGATATAATGTGTCTCCAGCTCCTCGGCAGATCCTTATGGACTCCAGTGAGGCTCTTCACAGGCATGGCAGAAGCCGCTATGCAGTCAGCAGTGGGCTCAGAGCCCAAAGCAGCTAAATGCTGCTAATCAAAATGAGGGAGGGAACCAGAGCCTTTGGGTGGAGATGAAGGGAAACAGTGAAAATTAGAGTCCACTTATGAGTTCCTCTTGCAAAAGCTTATGCTTATCATTTGTCAGTTTAACTGCGATGATTGGCATTTTAAGGGGCATATTCTACTTTGTTCTTTCTTTGGACAGGCACTTAAAGTATCTGGAGATTATAGAATGTGAATAGCATATGAATATATGCTTGGCATACTGGTGTATACAAAATGTTTCTAAATGTTAGTAGAACTGCCTGAAAGGTTTTCCAGTGGAACAATTTTCTGCTGGAAAATGTTGATTCTACAGTATTGAAAAGCCCCCTGGGAATGTGTTAGGCCTGTCACAACTGTGGATGGAGATGAGGCAGGTTGGTCAGTCTGCAGAGAGACTGTGCGGCACTTCCAGATCTCTTGCCTGCCAGCTGAGTAGATGACAGGCTAAAAAAAAAAAAAGAATCTTTTTGTGATGCCCCAAAATGGAGTTTTTCAAGTATTTCCCTTTTGTAAATTAAGTCAAATATGTGACTTTTTGTGCATGATAATGGGAGAACTTTTTGACCTCCGACTACAAACAAAACAGCAATTCTGTTTTCTTGCCAGCTCAAGAAATGCAGTGCAATTACCCACATGTGCCCCTTCAGACAAAATCCACTGCTGGAATGCCCCTTAAGCTGCTCTGGTGCCTTTATCATCAGCAAAAGCCCCAAATATGCAGTGCCCATTGCTATCAAAACTCTCTCAATACTGGTAGTCTGCAGCCTTCTCGGCCACACCCCCCCATCACCACCCACTGCACAGATGCTTCCCCATCCTGAGGATGTATTTACATGTAGGATACAGGGTGGGATGGGGCAGAGAAGAAGAGCTGGCTACCTACAGAAAGCATGGAGGGTGGAGGAAAGTGGCAGGAAATTAGTATGTCTAATTCTCCTGGTGCTTCTTTATCCTCTGGGATTCCCCCCTTTGGTCTGGGACTCATCTGAGCCATTTCTGCCTCCATTTCACCCCCTTGCTAAGGACCCATATCCCTTCTTCTGAGGGGCAGTGGTGGCCTGTGGGGCTTGTAGGAGGAGCAAAGGGAGGAGATGTGGCAGTGGGGATTAGTAAGTGCAGTATGATACAGTCTGTGACGGCAATACTGTGGAGAGAGAGGCTATGTTTGCTAGGAGCAGTAAGGGGACATGGAGATGAAGCTGTCAGAGAACTGGGGAAGGCAGTTGGGATGGAGGGGCAGGATGGGTGGAGAAGCAAGAGATTTCCATTCTGAGGACATGCACATGGTATATTGGAGAGGGGCTGTGCTTGGCGCTCAGTGCTGAGATTTTGTGTAACATCTTATTCTGCTGCATTCAGTGGGAGCTTTTGTGGGTCCAAGTCATCATGTCTGCAAATACATCTTTGGGACAGTCTAGATAAAAAACGATGCTTTTTGACTTTGCTACAACATGCTGCTGTCTGGGCTTAGTGTATCTAAACCACACCTATGAAAAAGTTCTATCCTTATCCCATATAGGTCTGTGTTCTTCTCTCCAAGTCCTGTTGTGTAGCATGGTGGGTAGTCGTCCTGATTTTGGCTGGGACAGAGTTAATTTTTTTCCTAGTAGCTGGTACAGTGTTGTGGTTTGGATTTAGTATGAGAATAATGTTGATTACACACCGGTGTTTCAGTTGTTGCTAAGTAGTGTTTATACCAAGTCAAGGACTTTTCAGCTTCTTATGTCCAGCCAGCAAGAAGGCTGGAGGGGCACAAGGAGTTGGGAGGGGACACAGCCAGGACAGCTAACCCAAAGTGGCCAAAGGGGATATTCCATACCATGTGATGTCATGCTCAGTATATAAACTGGTGGGAAAGCTGGCTGGGGACCACTGCTCTGGAACTGGCTGGGCATCTGTTGGCGAATGATGAGCAATTGCATTGTGCATCACTTGTTTTATATATTATTCTTCTTCTTTCTTCTTCTTTCTTCTTCTTCTTCTTCTTCTTCTTCTTCTTGTCTTCCTTTTCCATCCTGTTAAACTGCCTTTATCTGAACCCAAGAGTTTTACTTTATTTCCAAATTCTTTCTCCCATGCTGCTGGGAGTAGGGGGGAGTAAGCGAGTGGCTGTGTGGTACTTAGTTGCTGGCTGGGATTAAACCACGACAGTAGGAGTGGTGCTTTGCTTGGACTCTGTGTGGCGATTGTCTAGGATGCTTATAATTTTACCTTCTGCAATTGGACTTATCTGCAATTTGACACATTGTGTGACTGTGAGCAGATCTTCTTGGTCATCCTGCAAAGCAATGTCAGTCCGAACTGCATTGCTAAGGATAATATCCGGGGATTATGGGGGTGCAGAAATGACAGCTCTGTGAAGGGCATGGCTGATAAAATAACTGAGCCAGACATGCCTGTTAAAGGGAGTCTATTCTGCAGCTGTGCATGGTGACTGAATCTGCTTCCAAAGTTTGTAATTAGGATGGCCAATCACTCACCAATAGCATCTGCTTGTGTTTCTGAATGACCAGAGGCCCTTGGAAAAAGGAGTGATCATCAGGCCTTTCCAAGAAAGGCTTGTCCATCACCAGAAATGTATTCTAAAACAGGCCATACATGGGCAAATCCCGCACATAAGGGTAATGTTGATTTGTAAAGTGGGCCTAATTTTCAGCGGCTTTTGACTAGTCATTACTGAGCTGCCTGAGCAAGCCCTTGCACGGAAGACACGTTTTCCAGGACTTGTGGGGACATGCAACTTTAAGATGCTTAGGCAGGAGCCAGCTGTTGTGTTAAAGGGATGCTTCCCTTACTCCTGTGGAGAGTAAGAGACTGTGAATGGAGGCTGAATGAAGCTGGTTCCTTGGCTCTGAGCAACTGCTGGAAAGCACATGGCACCAGGAATAAAATGAGCTAAGAAAACATGCTGAGTAGAAGAACAGAGCAGACAAAAGCCTTGCCAGAGCTGAGTCTCTCTGGAAATGCAGGTGATGCAAGGGAACACTTGCATGGTAATGGACCCTAAACCTGCAAGCCAAATAAAAAATGTGGGTAGCTGGGAGCATGGGCTTTTCTCAGGGGATTTCAGCTATATGAGGTTTCATTTGGAATGAGAGTACGTAAATGCTCCATTTATCCTGCAGTCAGAGCAAATTCAAACTGTGGTTTTGAACCAGAGTATTAAAAAGAAGAAAAAAAACCTCGAGAGGGCTTGTGAAAGTGGAAAGGGTGAAGACCTCATCTGGAAATTCTGAGAGGTTAAACCATTCCCTGATAAAAGACTGGATGGTGGTAGGAGGGCTCAAAACTCAATGAGTGTGACTGGAGAGAGAACATGGACACAAGGCTTTCCATGGTGAATCTTAGAAGATTACTCTGAATTTCCTGGGGGGAGGGATCACTGAGTCCAGAGACAGCCTGGTTTTGGTGAGGAGTCTGGTACGCTGCAAAAGCAGAAATCTGCAAAAAGCGCTCTGGCCACCTTCCTGCTTCAAAGTCAGCGTCCACCAAAAATGACACAGGGAACTACTGATGTTGCAGCAAACAGTAATAACCAACACAGTACCGACATTTGAGAAAAGGGTGTAAGAACTGCAGTGCTGTGCTTTACTTTGCAAATGCATTCGCAATATAGTCAAAGAAGATGCCAACATCATCATTAAAACTGGGCAGCTCTTTGTAGCTGCAAAGGACAGTTTTGCAATAGCAGATGATTATGTTGTCAGCATCAGAGCAAGTGGGATACTTCTTGAAGTGCACAGGAGTATGTTAGTCTGATGCCAGAAAAAAAATTACATTAGCCCTGAAAGAAAAACTAATGGAAGGAAGTGATAAAGTAGGGAAATTCAGGATGTATGGGGGTGAGTTGGTCTTTTGCAGGGAAGTGGCTGAATTAAAAGTATGGCTAAAAGCCCAACAATCTTGAGAAGGAATGATCCGTAATACTATCATTGTAAGGTTCAAATCAGCTAAGCTGAGGTCTCCTCAAGGTACCATTTAAGGATATTTTCCTGGGGTGAGGGAAGCTGCCTGGCTATAGGGTAGAGTGGTAGGAGCCAAGTCAGCCCATGATTCATGACCCTAGAAAATTGCCTTTTGGTCGTAAGTGGAGATTAGAGTAAATCTAAGATTTTATTCCTCTGGAAATCATTGGGTGATGAAGTGAAATGTGTAAAGCTGGCCACACAGGATCTAGAAGAGTAAATAGATATTTAAAAATAGATCAGTTCCTGCTACTGCGAGGGGAGGAATTCTGATATCAAGGGCATGAACATTTAGATAGTGGAGATTTTGAGCTGCATTGAAACTCCATAAAGCGATTATCAGATGATCTGAGAAGCTTTGTGAGGAACCAGTACCAATGTAGTGTAAATGACATACTTTGAAGATTTGCTAATGCAGGTAGATCACAGTATCGCCAATACTGCCCCACAGACAAGGAAAAAGTACCACAATATTTGTAAGAAAAATCAGTGCCTCATTTAGTTTCAGCAGTCCTGGTCTTGACAGCACTTTTGTGCAAAGATGTCCAGTGAATACGAGATGAGAGACTGAAGATTATATTAAGGTAATTTAGGGATTTAAAAGGAACTTGAGAGGGGCCAAAGAGGTTTTATCCTGAGCTCAGAAGAGCAGTGATATTGAAGAGGCTGTCAAAGGTTTTTGCACACATACCAAAAATGTAGGCCATGTCAAGCGAAAGAGTTAGTGGTACAAAGAAAACGGGCCCCTTGCAGCAAAGTAGCCACTGATCTTTTCTTGCTGCCTGGGAAAAAAAAATAAAATCACAAAAATAAAACAATTCACTATGTACTTGTCCTAAGCTATTATTCTCACTTCCTCGATTTAACCTTATTAGAAGACACTCTAGCTAAGTAGGTGATCATGCATACCAAATTTGTTTTTCCAGACACGGTACACCTGACTTAGTAACATATGACTACAGGCCAGTTTAGTAGGCATGGATTTTAAGTAGTTTGCATGGATTTTGCTATGTAACTGCTAGTTTTCTTCATCCATGATTTAACAGATGGGTTGAAAACTTCAGTAAAATAATAAAGAACAGAATGAAAAGGATGGAGGTTATAGTTTGATCTGTAGTAAGCTCTTTTAAATCACAGCATGGCATCAACGGAGTGAGAGTTGCCTCCTGCAGGCTTTTGTTCAACAGAAAACTGGAGTCCAGAACTGGGGTCAAAGTCACTTGGGATTTGTAGTTAGTTATATGAAGGTACAAGTAAGGCAAAACAAAAAGCTCAAAGCATTTGGCATCTGAGAAGCTTCCTTTCTTCATGAAATGATATGCATGTACATACTGGAGAAGAAAAAAGCTAGAGGTGGGTCAGGTCAGGTGGATGCATATGATGGAAGACAGGTGATCTTCACGCTCCGTAAGGGAATGCAACGAATCAGTCATTTTGCTCAGCAAGGCTTCAGATGAATTACAGCCACAGTAAGTGAGAGAGATGTGGCCCTGGTCATGATGTGACTGATAGACTCAACACTGCTCCACACATGAAGAAGAGCTGGTTTATGTGACAGCACAGGTCACCTCAGAGAGTAATGCAATGTGCTTGTTTGAGTAGGCAGTGGACAGGTAATAAATATGCAAAATTTGGTATTATGTTGGTACTTGTTGATTGCTGTTATTCTGACAGGTGCTTGGGAAAGGAAGATGTGAGGGTCTGTGCCCTTGATGGATGCTGACCTAAGCCAGTTAGAACTGGTCTCTCTCCCATCCAGGGACTCACTTTGCTCTATGCATGTCAGATGAAAGCTGCCATTTTTGACAGTACATAAAGCAGTTCTGTATTATTGGCTGTGGGTGATTTCCAATGCACTTGGAACAAAATTTTCTGGCCTATCCTGGTAACACAATATCCTTTTCCATAATTGTACCAGAGATGAGGGTGTTGGCAAAGCAGAGAGACTAGATTTCTCTCTCAGTCTGGATATGGCTCTTCCCTCAAGACCCATGGTGGAGCGTTATAAGAAGAAGCTTTTGCCTTTTGCTCCCTGGCAGTTAGGTCTTGACTCTCACTTGCTTCTCTGGTGCTGTCCCTTTGAAATCTAGACCTCCATTTTCCTGTCCCGTTCCTGGGGGAGAGGGTCTAAGCACTACAACTCAAAATCCTCATGATGACCAAGGCTGTTACGGACTGACCTATCAAGCTGCTGGGCAGACTTGTTGTTCCCAGCCAGTGGAGATGGGTTGCTAATGTTCATAGGCTGTATATTTTTGAGATGTTAAAATGCCAGCTTCACGTGCATTGTAGCGTGCGCTTCCCCAAGCAGTCAGTGGATGCAGGGAGGAAGTAACATGGATCTTGCATACAACCATTGTCTGACTTCTCCCTTCATTTTATGGAGACCTTGCCATGAGTTTTTTTAGTATGAGCCATAGGTTGGGAAGCAAAAAAAAAACAAACTCAAAAACCCAAAACCAGAAGAGAAGATTAAGGGGAGCCTGTTCTACCTGTTCTACCTTCTAACAGTTAATTAAAACCTTCCCTTTTGGAAGTTGATCTTCCAGGCAAACAAAGGAAGGTAAAAGAACCCATTGCATGAGATTATTGGGCTTGCACCTTAGTATATTACCAGGCAAAATTTTACTTGTGCAATTTCAGGTTGAGGAATTTTAGCTGTAGGTTTTTCTACTTTTATGTATGGAAGGGTTGGAAGGAAATGTACTTTTAGTATTTTTCTTCAAAGGACACCTTTACATGTTATGATTCAGGGAGGAGCCAAACAGGGTCCTGCTTTTGCTATGTAGCACACCCTTTAATCTTCCGAGACATACAAGGAGGTCTGTAGGCTTGTAGTGTGGAGGTGGGTGCTAGGGAGGAGCAGAGAGATGTTTCAGCCGCAGAGGGGCCCGAAGGCACAGATTCACAGAGCACGGTTTCCATGGCAGTGCTATGGAAACCAGGTTCTGCCGCTCACTGCTGCTGAGGGTGGAATTTCAATGCTTCACACAGCCCTGGTACCCAAGAAATAGCAAACCCACAAGCAAAACCCCACCAAACCTGTAGATGCCTCATCAGAGCACAGTTTCTCATTCAGCCTGTATGCTGTGCCTGCCACCCTGGGGGAGGAAAAGACGAGCAAGCCCAAATCAGCTAAAATTAGAGCTTATTACACACCTGTGTCCCCGTCTGCATCTGGGCCCCTTGGAATAGTTTTGGAGGTTCAGATGAATTTGATCAGCTCTAGGATCTTTGATCTGCTGCTATATGTGGGCTGCTGAACTCAGCCTGGAAGCTGAGTGGCTGTATTGCAAAGGGTGGGGATGCAGAAGGATAAGAAAGACCCAAAGCAAGAAAAGCTCTCTTCTGCTCTTGGCTCATCTGTGTGACCTTGTCTGAATCACTTGGGTTCCCCATGCCTCAGTTTCCCCATCTGTAGACTACAGATGATAATGATACCTCCTATAGGCTGGGCAAGTTTGACTTCACCAGTGAGTGCAAGCAAGTACTTGGAGGATTTGGACTACTATGAAACTTACTTCATTAATGTTTGGAAAGTACTTTGAGACCCTTTGATGAAAGTGGTTAGAAACCTGCCAAATTTTGCCAGATTGCAGATCAACAGGCTGTAAAAAGTTGTGCTTAAAGCTTATACAGGCCTTACCTTCATGTTCCCTCTGATCTTTATTTCTTCTGCAGGATGGAGCACTGGCACTATGATGCTGTAGCACACAGAGATTGGAATACAGTCATTTTAGTAGCAACACTGTGAGCATTAGGTCTGCAGTACCAAAACCATCCCTTGCATAGGAAGGAAAAAGAAGATAGCGTAAAGGTTGATCTTTGATTTTACAACCTTTCAGTGCTGGCTGACTTTGTCTGGTGTAGCCTGAAACCCAGCAATCAGTTTGGCCTACTTAAAATTTGCCAGTGGTTTGCCTGGGGTGCTCGTGAATATGTCCCTATGCCAGTAACCATGTCCAAACACCCTTTGGCTGGGGTGGGAGGTGGGGGGAGCAGAGTCAGAAGAAGCCATAGAAGGCAACCTTCTACCCTGTCTTGTCCCACTTCTGTACCAGCCATGCCAGTTTTTTGGCTCTGGAGCTCCTGGAAGGCACCTCCTAGGGCAAGGTGGGCTCTGAAACTCCCTGGGTGCTGCGAGAGCATCCCTGGGGCATCCCACCGCCCTCTCTGAGCTCTCTTTTCAGCCACCCCAGCAAGTATGGCATACCACGTAAGGTCAGTGAGAGCAGTCCATGCCTACAGTGAGGCATCAGTTTCTAAGCATGTGCCCTATGGAGTGGAAGAGCACATAGCTGCCTGTGATGGCACAGACATGCAAAGTCACAGCTGTGCAGTTTGCAATGCTGTGTGGAGTCAGAGAGGAAGTGGAGAGGGAAATGCAGGTGCCAGAGGTCCCATGTGCAGGTCCACTGCTCTGCTGATCACCTTGGGGAGTGCTCTCCATCCAGCTGCATTTCCTTAGTGCTCAGAGCGAGCCAGGAAGGGAGGACATAGCACCTCACAACCTTTGAGGGCTGTCAGGATGATGGTAATGATGAGTGATAACTTGCTGCAAGAGCTGTCAGCCTTATAAATACCAAACCTATGACAGTAACAACAGGATGGTCCTTAGTCATATATTGTGGGGAGGATCTTGGAGAATACTTGGGGGGCCCTGGCTGTGTTGTCAGAGCAGCACCCCCTCTCTTACCAGGGATGTGGGCAAAGCTGGGGCTGGCCATCTGTTATCCCAAGAGCAGCCTTCCCTTGGGAATCAGCTGCCCTTCTCCCCCTGTGAAGGAATTGCCTTCTGCTTAATAAACGTCTGCTTGTAATATTCTGAAACAAGGAGGCTAATCAAAGGCCCCATTCTGTGGAACAGGGATACTAAGTGACAAGATTAATTTCAGTAATCAAGCAGCTTAATTTGGATATTTTTTTCCCCTCTTCTCTGTTGCTGATGGAAATTGAGGCAAATCTCATTCTGGAGAGACACTGCTTCCCTGCCTGGTAGCAGCACTCTCCAGTACTGAAAATGGTTGTGTAGGGATGGGAGGATGGGTGTCACAGTTTCAGCCCAGCCGGTAACAAAGCACCACGAAGCCTCTCGCTCACTTCCCCACCCCCTCCCCTGGCCACGCTGGGATGAGGAGAAAATCCAAAGGCAGGCTCGTGGGTCGAGACAAGGACTGGGAGGGATCACTCCCCACTTATGGTCACGGGCAAAAGACAGGCGCAACTTGGGGAAGAAACAAAATCAATTTAATTGACTACAAATCAAATAAAAAAAACAAGGGTATTAGGAAGGAAAACCAAACATCAAAACACCTTCCCCCACCCCTCCCACNCACTCGTCCCCTGCTCCACCGTGGGGTCCCTCCCACGGGAGACAGTCCTTTACCAACTTCTGCAACGTGAGTCCTTTCCGCGGGCTGCAGTTCCTCACAAACTTCCCTGGCGCGGGTCCTTTCCACGGGCTGCAGTTCTTCCTGAACTTCCCTGGCGTAGGTCTTTTCTGCAGGCTGCTCTCCAGTCACACACTGCTCCAGTGCAGACTTTCCCATGGAGTCACGGCCATCTTGGGGGGCCTCTGCTCCCCCGCTCCCCTCCCTGGGCTGCAGGGGGACAGCCTGCCATCTTACCATGGGCTGCAGGGCCATCAGCCTCCTCAGGCACCCCTCCTCCCCCTCCTTCTTCACTGACCTCGGTATCTACAGAGGGGTTCCTCTCACATTCCAACCCCCCCCCCACACACTGCCGGTTCCCCTTCTTCAATCTGTTCTCCCAGAGGTGCTACCACCGTCACTGATGCGCTCGGCCTGGGCCAGAGGTGGGTCTGACTTGGAGCTGGGGGAGCTTCCAGCAGCTTCTTACAGGAGCCACCCCTGTGGCCCCCTCCCCTGCTACCAAAAAAACCCCCATGCCACACAAACCCATAACAATGGGGAAGAAAGTAGAGTAGGAAAGGGTCACAAAGGACAGTATCGGAGAAGGTGTGTGGACTGCTATGACTGATGTTTCTTGAGCATCTTTCCTCTGGAAAGCTCCCAAAGTGTTTTATAGACTGCATCGCAAAGGCTCCAGTCAGCACTGAAATGCAGTCATCTTGGCTGGATTGCAGCAAGTCTTTGAAAGGGCATGGAAATTTGACTGTTTAGGAGAGGGCAGGCAAGTGGGAGGCTGTGATACCACCAAAGGGAAATTGTTAGAGGAGAGCTTGTGTAATGGGTTGGGACTTATCTGAAACACACCTGTGGCTGAAAGGTCTCACTCCTGCAATTAAGAATGAATTAGCCTTTATCCTTCAGTGATGTGGAGTACTGAGGGCCCCTTTCCTCAGCTCAGCCCAGGGCTGGTACCACCAGCACAGCCTCCTGCAGCTCTGGGACCCACCTCTCCTCCATCTGTCCAGCTGCAGCTGCTACCGCCTCACCTGCTCCAGTTCCACCCATGCAACCTCACCAGACAGTATGTCACTGAGATCTGATGTCACAGCTAGCTGAGAACGTTTGTCAGTGAACACCTAGGGGACCTCAGCCCATCTTGTTCGCTCCCTGGTGACAGAGGATGGTGGAGGCAGGTGGTGAGTGGGTTGGGAAAACCCCCAGAAAATGTGATTTATGGTGAGGCAGGAAGAGCTGGGTCCCTGCTCTGGTCTCCTTCTTTAGTTGCAATTTAGACAGGGGATCAGATTCCCAAGGGATATAGCGAAGCTTAGGACTGGGTAAAGCCCTGGGAGGGTGTTTTCTTGGGGTAGTTTTGTGCTGGCCTAAGGGTGAGGTGTGTGTATGGGCAGGCTGGAGAGGACAGTCTAATAATAGCTATTTACTCATTCAAATGCCTGTGATCTAAGGAAGCCTGGACAGGCACCCAGTGGCGTGTGATAGAGTCCTCCAGAGTGAGCAGAGTGGGTTTAAGGGAATGACGTCCTTGCCTGAGGCAGTGAGGTTTCAGGTCTGGCAGCTTTCCACACCGGCCTCTCCAATCCCCCCACCACTGTCAGCGTGCTCCTCCAGTGCTGGCATCTCTCTTGCACGTTCCCCCTCTCCCTTTCACTCCCTGCGGGGGCATCTTTAACTTGGCTGCACCCCCTGCCATCTTCTGGCAATCAATTTTTTGGAGACAATCCGTGATATTCCTGACCCCCCTCCTTTCCCTCTCCTCCTTCCCCTCTCTCTCTCCCTCCCGCTGACTTGTTATTATGTACTGCAGCTGCCCGGAGGATTTTAAATAGACCCATAATCGCACAGCAGCTCCTCTTGGAAGTTTAAATATAACCTCCTTGTTAATCTTGCGTGTGGCAGCAGCACAGCACCTGGGGAAGGGAGGAATGGACAAGCACTAACCCATGGCTTTACATCAGGGCTGGGAGGGCTTTTTAGTGAAATTATCAGGAAATCGCGTTGTTTCTTTTTACCAGAATAGGTCTGAGGCTGGTGCAAGGTGCCAAACTGATGATTTTTGCAGCATGAAATTCTTTTCCTAGTTGCCATCCCAGGCACAGCACAAGGGAAGGAAGGCTGCCCTACAGCTCCGCTCCCATTTCCCCTGGTTTGGGCCAGTCTCCTACCCCTGCTCCAGGAAAGTCCCCCTGGGAGGCAGTGGGCAGCTCAGACCTCTTCCACCCTCTGCCTTCCTGCAACAGGGTAGCAGTTGTGCATGTCGAACTGGAGGAGATGTTTTGGAGAGATCAATGGGGAGCTAGGCAGAGAACCTGCAGATTGCTTCCCAAATTATTTTGTTGTAACAGGGTAATTTCAGTCTCATTTCTAGCTCTCCAAATAACTAATTTACCCCTCAGACTGGAGTATGGTTTGCTGAACATCATAGTTTGGTGACACTACAGAAGTGATCACAATTAATAATGATTTTCCCGAAGGACCTATTCTAAAAGGGCAAATCTAGTGCTCACTAGCCCATTAAATGTGGTGAGACACTTTAAAACAGTAGCTGTTGCCCGTTGCTTTAGGCTAATAGGATCCCTATTCTTCCTGCATCCTGAATGCAGCCATCTTCTCATACAGAGGGACAAGGGATGTGTATGAAAGATCATGTCCTAACTAGTTCTTGTGCTGTTGTTGGAGGGAGGATCTAGCTGGCTGTTCAGGGACATGGGTTGTATTTCTTCCAGTCTGCTGAGCTGGTACATACCGGGAAGTTTGGTACACACTAACACAAGGAAGGTTGTTTCTCTACTTTATTTTCCTCCTTTGTAAAGAAAAAAAGGGACACTGTAATTTAATTTATTTTGAGCAGTGCTATAGAAAACCTAAGTATTATTATCTGAGTGCCCAGAACAAAAAATAGTACTATTGATGCTAAATTATCCATCCATTTTAATAATCCAGCCATAGTAATTGCTAGAGCTGGGGGACTAATTCACAACACATAATTTATTCAGTGAATTTAGCTTCTTTTTCTGCTCATGGAATATCAATTGTGTGGGTCATAATTTCCTCAAATTTATTTTAATTTATTCAGTGAACTTCTTGGAAAATATTTACTCTATGGATTGATACAGGCTGCATTACTTAATTATGGTTGGTCAGAGAGATTTATTTGGTATTGTTTCTATTCCCTTGTTGAATGAGCGCACAAGCACTTCTGGCTTGAATACTTGCATATGAACATGGAAGATGTACACTTCTGCAAGTTTTTGCATATTTCCATACATGAACATGCAGATAAAACTCCTATACGGGAGCATTGACAGCAAACAAACACAGACAAGCCAGGTCTAAGCAATTTTGCATAAAAAATGTGAATGAATATTTTTAAACAGCCTAAATTACCAGGACAAAAGTCTGATTTTACAGCAAAGTAAGCTCGTGCTCAGGAAGTGGCATCTTGAATGGCAATAATGGCGTGTTGAATCAGAACCTAGCAATTTATCGTTTTGCCTCTTTCTGCTGCTCAGTACAATGGTTTCCTGTAGTAATATAGTCCCCAGCTTGGATATACATTATATGAAGACTGTTTTCTTTTTTTTTTTTTTTCACTGGCTGTATTCATGTGACACTCGCTGTAAATGTGCTCATGTCCTGCAATGGGTAGTGCTTGTCTGAATGGGAGCCCCAATTTTCTCGCTTCCCTTAGTTATCCATTTCTAACCTGTGTCCCTCTCTCCCTCCTACCACACCAGAAATGAGACGTAGTATGGCTAATTTGAAACTTTCTAAACCACAGAATTGTAAATGTTTCCAAATGTCTGGCTCTGGTTTATGGTGTAGGAGTGTGATGGATCATGTTCATGAGGATATCTGTGCATACTTGGGAGTAGCATGATCAACACAACGGGGAATAGGGAACAAGCAGGAAGAACTGGACAGTCTTGAGGACTACAGTATAGAAAGAGGGTGAAATGCACCAGTGTGAAGTCCAGCAACATGCAGATGGGCAGGTCTACAGTGCCTGGTTCGGAGCCATGTGGTAGAACCCATGTTGCATCTGAAGTACTTGAGTAGCATAAATTGTAGGGAGAGTGCAGCACTAACATATTTCTATTTCTCCTAGCTGGTCTGGGTGACTTTGCACAGTCTGCTGGCCTGTATGGAAAGATTCTCTGTTACTCCTACTAATTGATCCTAAAACCAATGGGATTATCTGTTAGAAGCAAATGAAAAAGAGAAAAAGTGGGAGTATTATTTACTGATGTGATGACTGAGCATTTGATATGAGACATCAGCATTAAAGGCAATTATATTCCTAGGTGCCAGGCAGGATATTCCCTGCCAAGGCAGGGAAGTATCAGTATCATTGTAAAAGGCTCTACTGTAATTTCCGCTGTGTACAATTCTGCATGTAATTCCAGTTATCCCAATTAAAGCAAAATGGAGTCAGAAAAGTCTCTGGTTGGTAGAGAGAGGGGAGAACACATTTTACAAGAGGAGACTAAGAAGGTGTAGCTTATCTAACCTAGCAAAATGCAGGCTGAGAGGATATAAAAGGCTGCCCTCCATTAAAGCAAGAGTGAGGGGAAAATACACTGGCAATAGGAAAGCTCTTCAAGGTAAAGAGCAACTAACTATTAACTGGCCAGGAACAGGCTTCAGCAGAAAGTCACTGGTACAGCAAGGTTCTGCCTCAGCTTCCAAACTGCACAGCAAAAGCAAGAAACCTAACCCCTCTTCAGTGAGAGCATGTTAGGTTCCTGAAAAGGCTAATATGGAATGGCTGTCTAGGAGACCGGGACTGGGACATCCCTTCCAGATCGCTGTTCCTTAATTACATCAAACCCTGTGTAGGCACTCTGTTCTTCAGAATTAAAAGGATATTAATTCAGTTTAGTTCAATTTTCTTCTAAGGGTTGCTTTAATTTGGAAGAACTGTGTCCATTCAAGGCTAATGTGATTTAATGAATTCATGCTAAACTCACAACTTTAGTTAATTTGGATTAATTTCCCAATCGTTCCTCAGCAGACAACCCTTAAGACATGTAGTAGAAATGCCCAAGAAATCATGAGCGCTTGTCCTGCTTGTGTTTCAGTTTTAAGCTGGCAAGTAGATTTTCTGACTGCAGAAGGCCTGAAGAAACATCTGGCCATGTCTAACATGCCTTGGCCTGGAGAGGTGCTGAGAAGGATGCAAGCTCCCAGACCTGGTGTCTCGGCTGTCCTCTTGTGTTTCACCTCCATGCTGCCGGGGCCAAGCGGAACTTATCCTTATTTGGAAGGAGTATTAGTACTGTCCCACGGGAAGGTGGGCTGTGTGGGACAACCTGTCCCGAAAGGTGGAGGTGGCTTTGGTTGCAAGTGGCATTTGGCGGTAGAAGCAGGGAAGTGCTGGCTTCCTGGCTGTGTGCTAAGGAGCTACCTGCATGTAGGAAAAAATACCTTCTTCTAATTCCCTGAACTGCACTCTGCTGATTATAATTGCCAGCTTCGAGGAAAGAAAACATGTTTCTCTGTAATGCTGTTCTAAGGGGCTTACAGCTTGACTGAAATGGGTGGTGTTATTTCTGTTACTGCTATTAGCTGGTGCATCCTTATTTGCCTGTTTCTGGATGGCACACCATGAGCAGGAAATCTGTGAGCGCTAATCTGCCGGGTTTTGGAGAGCACGTAAGGGGTCACTGTTGGCAGGGCCCGGCAGCAGCTGGGAGTGGCTGGAGGATTTAGCGGTGCAGAGCATGGCCGCCAAAGCCGGCACCACACAGGAACAGACCGTGCTGCCGTGGCTCTGCTCATTGCCATGGAAACAAAGCTGGATCCTTAATCGGGATGCACGTGTATGTGGACGTGAACCCACCGTCTGCTGTCCTTTTGGCCTCACCTCCTGCTGCCCCAGTCCCAGCACAGTCATGGCTGCCCTGTGCCCAGCAGGTGGGAGGGGAACTGAAGAGGAGGGATCTGTGGGGCTGTGGGGTGCAGAAGAGGGGTCCAAGGTGGGCCTGAGAGAAAAGGATCGGGAAGTTCCCTGAGCCCTTGGTAGCAGAGAACAACCTCTGCTGAGGCAGTGGAGGCAAAGGGAGCCCGAGGAGCAGGCAGCAAGGGTAAGTCTCCCATGGCAGCTGCAGTGGGAAGCACCCCGAGATATTGGGGTGCCCTGGTGCTGCAGGAAGGGAGTGAGTCTTGGGGAGGTCATAGCTGTATGGCATGGTTTGTAGACCTTTAGGAAGCACCCAGCAGGCTAGCTCCAGGGGTGGTGCAATCATGTCATCACAAGCTTAACTCAGGGACTGTACTGAAACCACTCTCCAGCTTCTGGAATCCAAGCAAATACTTCTGCAAGTAGTGTTGTGCCTTGTGGGCTTACTAGGTTGTGCAGGTTAGCTCTGGCAACTCTGACATGGGGCTGTGGTATTACACAATCCAGGCATGGTTTTGAGAGGCCTGGAGGTACAAGGAGGCTGTTGTTGGGAAGTTAAAGCAAACATACAATGTGCTTAAAAAAAGCTTATGCAGATATGGTTGAGCAAAGACAGCTGGTCTATCATATTCCCTCTGTGTTTAGTACATCAGCTGAGATGAAAAATTTGCTAAATGAAGATCTTTTCAGTTGTAATACCTAGCCCATTCAATACCTGAAGGGGAGCACTTCAGGGAAAACCTAGAAGCTGTAGCAAAAGCTCTTCGCACTTCAAGAGGCAGTAATCTCCCTTCTGAGTCCATAAATACTGAAAGATGCTGTTAAGCTCTGAGGGGGTGGTTTGGTGCAAGCTGTAGGATGTAAAGTGTTGCCCACGTACAGTCCTGGAAAATCCCCTACCAAGACTCACCAGGAATGGGACCAGTTTATGTCTACTGTCCACATCTCAGCAGGAGGGATTATGAACAGCCTGCTTAAAGTCCTCCTGCCGCTTCCATCTGAAATGCTGTACATCTTTAGTTTAGACTGTAAACTGTTGTGCGGCATTGTAATGCACTGTTAAAATGTTGCTGTAAGTGTGCCCAGAGGACTGAGGGCTTCCTTCATTGAAGTCCAAGACACACAACTGACCTTGTGTAAGGAAGTAAACTGCCCTGTTTAGAGGAGCCCTGACCGAAGTTGAGTCCAAGGCCGGGAGGGCTTGTATGATTAATCTCTGCTGAAACAGACATGCTGGTGCTTATGGAGTGAAGTGAAAATCTTCTGGGGACCCAACAATTTGCTTGTTGCATAGCAATGAAATAGGGGAATTGTCAATGGGCTGTGCAAAATCCCCCACAGCAGAGAGCTGAAGGGGAACTCCTGGCCCTCAGAAAGCTCCTTGTAAAAAAGGGAATTTAGGATCCTCAGTCCTTTATGTATGGATGTATTATGTACATTTTAAAACATGCAAGTAGGTAAAACTATTGCATACTTTTCCTTTCTTGGATATCCTAGAGCTACATTATAAAGGGAGATCCCATGGGAAGGCAGGTCAGTGAGGGGTATTGCCGTGGTTTCGGTTTCAGCTCAGTCGGTAACAAAGCACCACGAAGCCGCTCACTCACCCCCACAACCCCGCACCTGGCCATGTTGGGATGAGGAGAAAATCCAAAGGCAGGCTCCCGGGTCGAGACAAGGACTGGGAGGGATCACTCCCCACTTATGGTCACGGGCAAAAGACAGGCTCAACTTGGGGAAGAAACAAAATCAATTTAATTGACTACAAATCAAATAAAAACCCAGGATATTCCCCCTACTCCTCCTGCCTTCCCGGCTCAGCTCCATTCCTGGTTCTCTCTCCCTCCTCCCCCCGGCGGCACAGGGGAACAGGGGATGGGGGTTTTGGGTCAGCTCCCCACACATTGTCTCTGCCACTCCTTCCTCCTCAGGGGGAGGACTCCTCACTCATCCCCTGATCCACCGTGGGGTCCCTCCCACGGGAGACAGTCCTTCACCAACTTCTCCAGCGTGAGTCCTTTCCGCGGGCTTCAATTCCTCACAAACTTCCCTGGCGCGGGTCCTTTCCAAGGGCTGCTCTCCGGTCACACACTGCTCCAGCGCGGGCTTTCCCATGGAGTCACGGCCACCTTCGGGAGCCTCCGCTCCACTGCTCACCTCCCCAGGCTGCAGGGGGACAGCTTGCCATCTCCCCACAGGCTGCAGGGCCATCAGCCTCCTCAGGCGCCCCTCCTCCCCCTCCTTCTTCACTGACCTCGGTTTCTGCAGAGGGGTTCTTCTCACCTTCCAACCCCCACACACTGCCAGTTCCCCTTCTTAAATATGTTCTCCCAGAGGCGCTACCACCGTCACTGATGGGCTCGGCCTGGGCCAGAGGTGGGTCTGACTTGGAGCCGGGGGGCTTCCAGCAGATTCTTACAGGAGCCACCCCTGTGGCCCCCTCCCCTGCTACCAAAAAAAAAAAACCCCACGCCACAGAAACCCATAACAGGTATCTGTAAAGGCCATGTTTTCTCACTGATTAGTAGAGAGGTTGTGCCCATAGGCTACTACTGAATACACAAGGAGCCTGACCACATTCTCACTTCCATACTCTAGAGAGTATGGTGTTACTTTGAAGTTAGTGTGATTAGCCTGATGAGTGAAAGGAGAAAGAGATCTACTGTCAGCCTTTAGAAATTATTGGGTAACATAACAAGAGCAGCTGGACACCAGATGAGCTGTAGAGCACTGGGTTGTTTTCTCCCACGCAGTGTGCTTCATTCACCAAGCATGCCCACTCTGCCAGGCTGCATGCCTTGAAGAGCACTGACGCCAAGTTGATGAATGTACATAGTTCTTAAAACTCTGTTTCTTCTACTCTTAGCACAGAGAAGAGGAGAATGTCCTCTGAGATAAAGGGTGCACAGAGGCTGCTGCAGGCCTACGCAGTGTATGCATAGTCTAGGAATGTACGTATCCTGCACCCATGGAGATAATGAAAAGGTCGAGCTTCTTGCACTAGCCACTGGACTTGAAGAAAAGGTTTTCAGCTCAGTACTTCTCAGGAGGCAGATATTCAGAGGTTTTGCAGGAAAAGGAGAAAGGCACTTCTTCCTACTAGTAAAAAAAAAGTATCCTGAAGCTAGATGACCAGAGCGATGACTTTGTCTCAGCTTCCAGAATTGCTTAACTGCACCCTGAAATAAACCTTTCTGTGGCTATTCCCTTGCTACAAGTGTTGCTTCTTCTGACCTGCCTAAAGGAAAGACAGTTTGGGTTTTTTTTTAACCCAGATCATCCTGGTGTATATTAATTAGATGACTACTTTCCTCCATGAAAGATGAGTCCTGAAGGACTGTACTTTATCAGGAAGAATAAAGTCTGTTAAAACCACGTCTCCAATGCTTTCACCCACAATTTGAAGGCATGCAAGCTCTCTTCCTCTGGGCTGTAGCCAGGGCTGTGTAGTGAAACAGCCTGTGTAATCCTTGGCTTCTCTCCGAGAGCGCTAACCGGAGGCTTAATTAGCTCTGAATACATGTGTGGTGATGTAGACAGTAATCTTCAGTAAGGCTGGACTGCACCATCACCTCATTTCACAGGGATCATTGTTAGGTGCTAATCCACTTCAGGTGCTGCCAGCTTGAGTTGGAGTGGAAATCCTGCATGTGTGTATATATATATATATACACACACCTTCATGCACTGAAGAACCTAGAGGCAGCTGTGTATAGGAAGACAAGAAATAATGAGACAGAGTGATACAAAGTGGAAGGGAAAGACAAAGCATCAGAGCCAATGGCTCTTCCCTTGCAGGAGGTGCAGTCCTGGACATGGCTTTTTCTTTCTGCACTTATATCCTTATTTGTTCATCTTTTGTCATGGGCCCTGGCCAGTCAATGTTAAGACTGAATAGCTCATTTCTCCCTGGCTTGCTGTAGCTCCTACTGATGCTTCCATCTACTACTTCCCACTCCCCTGTCGTGCCAGAGCGTGTGGTTAAGAAAGAGGACAGACAATGGGAGGTGCAGGAAAACAAGATGCATTGGCTTTGCCTTTGAATCAGTCAAAGAGCTATTTCTATATCTTACATGCCTCACCCTGGCTTTTATTCTCTTGTATGCTTTTGTTACTCTTATTATTAACAGCCAGCAGAGGCAAATTCTTTTGCTGCTCCATCAATCCTTTTCTCTGCTGTGCTGATCCTTGACAGCAATCTCAGTGCCTCATGTACGTGTGTGATCTTGAAAAAGATATGGCAGTTCAGTCCCAGCCTTGGGTTTTGTTTAAAAAAGTACAAAGCCTAATACAGATAGAAAATTTGAATTCAAATACAAAAAGAGCATCTTATTTATTATGCTGCAGCTTTTAAGTTATGTCAAGGGCATATTGAATATATAGATGGCACCTTCTATTAATGTGCAGGTAGGTGTAGAAAAAACAGTGAATTCAATTATGTGTGCTCCAGCACAAAGTTAAGCTGACTAGAAATGGGCTCATTGACTTTTATTGCCCAAGCAAAAAGAAGCACAGAACTGAAACTCATAGCACCCTTATTACAAAGTCAGATGGACTGATTCCTTCTCCCAAATCCTCTTCATCAAACCCTGAGGAGTGTAAATGTTCATGTGCTTAGATCATGGAGATGGATATAATGGTCCTTATGGCACCAATCACTGTAGCAACCATGAATGTGAATTCTTTCTGGAACTGTGGAGAGGTTGCAAGCTCTAGCTCTGCAAGTCTTCTGTGGTCCAGTCTTTTACCAAGAACGACTTCCAATTCATTGTAGTTCAGAAATGGCTTTTCTTTGAATAGGAGGTTTGACACAATTTCTGCCCCAGTCTCATAGCAGCAAGGCCATTAATCATCAGGGCAAAGAAAAGGAACTAAAGAGCTATGATCCCAATACAACATAATAGGAAGCAATAATTCAGCAGGTGTGTATTTGGCAGAACATCCTGCAAATGTTTGGATGGGCATGTGTGCATGCAGGGGACTTCATACATTTGTGAGTGTTTTTGTCTGTAAAGCTGTAGGAAACTTCCTATTGAGTTTCTGAGACTTAATAGATGGGAGCTCAAGAAGAACATTTGAGGTGGGAGCTTCTTTCCTTTCTAATATATGTGTAAATAACTCCATGTGCTTTATTGGTCTCAAAGTCTCCACAGTGGGGAAGAGGAGAATCAATAATCATTTAAACTTTGTGAATCAATTAGATAAGCAAGACAAGCATGACAGCAGCTTCCCAACAGAGGCACTGCTCACTGGTTGATAGGAAGGAGAGCTGGGTAGAGAGAAGGTAGGTGCTGTCATGCTTTCATCCATCCTGGAGCACAAGAGGTAACTAGCTATGGCCAAAGCCAGCCCTGATGGGGATCAGGCCTTCAAGCATGACAAAAGAGGCTGCATATTGAAATCCTTATTGCTTGTTCCAGCCAAGGATTCTTGTAACACAGTGATACAGTTGCTTTCCAAAGCAGGGGCTGAATCCAGAGTCCAGGTCCAATGGTTCAGGAATCCACCTCTGGTTCTTCTCTTTAGGCCTAGAGAGTCCCCAACTAGATCTGAAGTGAGAAGCAGTGTCACCATGGCAGTGCAGGCCAGGATTTGAACTGGTTCACTCTCCTGACATGGCAGCTCTACTGGACCTGAGCTGGAGTTTCCACACAGTGCTAATGCACGGATGCCTTAGGGCCAGCTCACGATTTCAGTGCTTCCGTTTGCATGGTGCAGACAGACATAGACATTATGTGCTAATGAGGCAGCTGCTTGCAAGCATCATGTCCAAACAAAAGCGGACTAGGGTACTGTTTCTTCATTTTATGTCTGGGCTCTTTTATACTATTGTGGCAGCATAAATAAGGTGGTAAAATCCCTGCACCACACAGAGCTGCCTTCTCACCTGGTGCACAGTGAGTTTGACATTGTTTCTGTCCCAGCCCATGCTATAAAACACAGGTTGGAGTGAGCTGGGGCGAGTCAGGTTTGGGAGAGCTCAGGGCAGGGAGGAGGTGTACTCTAAGCAAGCAGCATCTCCTTCCCAAAGTGATAGGATCTGATATGGAGGGGCACAGTGAACGGTAGCATGGATCCTCATGGACTCAGAAAGCTGTGAGTATGAAATGGCTGAATGCTTACTCCCAGGCTCAGGAGAAGAAGAGGTGGGATCACTTCTTTCTGAATTTTGAGGCCTCCTCACAGCTGGGAGCCAGTGACCTGGGCTAACTGAATAAACCTGGCTGTATTTGTGGGACTGAATCCCCATGTAAGAGCAGTACGTGAACTCAGGGAAGCAAAGACATCAGCACATACGCTCCACGCCTTCCTCTTTTGTGGTTCACCACAAAGCAGAACAGCACCAAGGAACACAGAAGCAGTCGGGAACTAGCCCTGGAGAAGGAGGCCTGGGTGGGCAGGATGAGGGGAAATCTTGACTTGACTCCTGCCTGCCCCTAGTCACCTGGCACAAGAGGTCCAGGCAGATCGTCTGTCAGCCCCTGTCTCCTCTGCTCGAGCATCTCTGCAGTACCAGCAGGCTGCTGGGGCATGAGTCCCTCTTTGGGGTGAGGGTAGCAATCCCCAGCCCCAGCCCTGACACTGTTGGGCCATGCCATGCCCCGTGCAGCGCTGTGGGGAGCACCGCGGGGCCTCTCAGCTGGCTGCCAGCACTGGCTGTAAGGAGCTTACGGCCACGGCTGCATTATGTGTGCATGGTTGCCAGGGAAACTTCACTGCTGAACTGGGACCAAAGCGGTGGGGGCCGGACCTATTTTTCTCTTTTTTTCTTTTTCTTTTTCCCGCCACTTAGAGCATCAGTTATGACCCTCTTAGAGAAGAGGCAGCCAGGTATGGGGCAGTGGGAAATCTGGAGTCTCTGTAATCTAGTCAGATCTCAGCTCTTGGTTTTGTCCCCTTGCTATGGAGGTCTCCCATTTTAAGTGGGTTTTTTTTTGGGGGGGTGGTGGGGTTATTGAGTAAAAGCATTGCCTATTTACTGCTGGGCAGAATGGATGAGGCTGAAGCCTTTTACTGCTCCTTGCCTTAAGGAGAGTGGAGGGCACATCTGCACAGGCTATGCCTTCTCTCACTTGTACTCTGAGGCAAGCCAGCTCTGATCCAAAGGATATAAATGAGTTGAAAATTATCTAAGCTGGTTAATAAGGCTAGCCTCTAAGAAAAGGTTAAGTCCTGGCACAATATTACCTTAAATTGACTACTTTGCTTCAGCTGTGGTCTGCCCAGCTCAGAGCATGGGCACAGCCAACTTCACTCTGTCCATAAAGGCTGAGTAGACCTTGGCATCATCAGGACTGCAATTGACACATGTTAGGACACAGAGCAACTAACAGCCTTGCCCACAGAACGTTAATGCTTAAATAAGCAATGCAGAATTTGAGAGAAAGGGGGTACCCCTACTTCGTGAGACAGAAGGGGAGTGGAGGCCCTCACAGACATGCTCTGACCTGTCCACAGCTGGGCCACAGTGAGAGGAGATCTTCAGCTCCTGAGAGGCCCAGAGGGCATCGGATGCAATGCTGAACTTCCAGGGCTTATCTAAATAGACTCTCTAAACCTTTGGAGATTCAGCTTATAATAAGGTTTGCTCATAATAAGAGACCAAAGGCATAGTTGATGAAATGGAAGAGCAGTTAATTTAGAAATGATAAAAAGAAATAGTATTTCACCCTGGATAGTTGATTTGAGAAATTTATTCAATGACATCTTGCCAAATACTGTGACTGGACTTTTTAAAGAGTGCTGGATAGTTTTATGGCTGCTATTGATTAATATGGCTATACCAATGACATCCCATTCAGCTTACAGTCAAAATTCAGTCCTTAGTCTGGAGGGTAAGACAGCCAGAAAAGCAGCCCCAGGCAAACACCATGATGTAATTGGATGGATGAGTAATGGAGCAGTCTGACTTTCCTCTCACTTTTTTGGGCTGGCAATGCCAGAATATTAAGCCATCCTAGTGGGCTTGTCTGAGCTGGGACAGGGGAGCTAGGCCTGGGCTGTGCAGGTCGCCAGCATGGTAAAACATGGCACCTGGTGGGCAGAATTTACCTGGAGTGACCAGTGGTTTAATCCATCCACATAAGTTCATCAAAGAAAGAAACACACGCATACAGAGGTGAAAATGGAAATGTAACAAGCCTGGTGTGAAAACTATTTATCCTGGCAGCTTGTGAATTGCCATTTCCCCTCTGTGGAAAAGTGCTGGCATCCGTATGTGGTGCTCTGAGAAGCCGGTATGGCATACCATCTGTTATGGGTTTGTGTGGCGCGGTTTTCCTTGGTGGCAGGGGAGGGGGGCTGCAGAGGCGGCCCCTTTAAGAAGTTGCTGGAAAATTCCCACGCCAAAATGTCGGATGCGCCAAAATGTCGGACCCGC
>VYZV01035562.1:236383-262241 GCA_013401275.1 Pandion haliaetus | reverse complement strand
GCGGGTCCGACATTTTGGGGCAGCGAATTCTTCCAGCAACTTCTTAAAGGGACCGCCTTTGCAGCCCCCCTCCCCTGCCACCAAGGAAAACCGCGCCACACAAACCCAGAACACATATTCCAATAATTCAATAGTCAGGTCCTTCAGATCTTAGACTCTCTGTTAGAAACTGTGGAAATTTGCAGTCAATTCAGAGGTTCTTATACAAAAGTATAGAAAAGCTTTTGTTGAATTTAATATAAAAATAATTGCTAGTCATCAGTGTAGCTGTCTTGCCTTTCCATGTTATGGTAGGGCTGAGTCTTCACACTCTAGCATCCATTTTGGTACAAGTGGCTTTCAAAGGCACAGTGCAATGAAAGGTATTGAAGATGCTTGTTCAGGCTTTCTTCAAACTCTGGCAGATGCTGTCACAATCGTGTAAACTTTCCTCTGGCTTTCCTGATTTTCTCCATAAGCTTCAAAGATAAAAAGTATCTTTTTATTGGAAGAGTAAGTTCTTTTTTTGAGCACAATTCCAGGAGAAGGGGGTGAATTCCAGTGGTAGAAAGTATGAGCTGTTTGCCACAGATTGAGAGGCTCCTGTGCTGCTCCTGGTTTTTTTTTTCACTTGTTTCTGATTTGTTGCTGCTTTCTTTTCCTTTTTTGTGTGCATTTATTTTTCCAGTGACCAAAGAGCAGCCCTAAGAGTACTTTCACAAGTGGGTGGTAATGTGTGTGGAGGAAGTGAACAAGGTTTAATCACCAAACCTTATAGGGGAGGCATGGGGATCTGGGAGCAAGGACTCTTTCCTATGGGATGTGACCCATAGGGAGTTCAGGAAAGAGAAACAAACAGCTTAAGGCTGGGTGCAGGATCAGAGCTTTTTTTCTGGAGCTGCTGAGCTATGGCATATTTTGCCAATAGAGAAAATGGCTATAGGTAATCAAAACCATGACTAAAGAAGGGATGGATGGATGGATGGATGGATAGATGGATGATTAACTGGCATCCCTGATGAAAAAAAACTTTACCTGCCAGGCTGTGGGAGAGTGAATTTGGTAGAAAGCCTATCTAAATGTGAATGTCTTGAGGTAATATCTTGAAGCATTTGTACAATGAGTTTCCCCAGGTCTAAAACTTCTGACTACCTCCTTTTGGATCTCTGGTTCAGCTTTTCTAGCTTATTGAGAGAAGGTGGGGCTGCTATCTTATTCCTAAAAGTGGCGATTGGATTTGGAGAACTTTCTTATTGTAATGGGAATCTCTGCAGAGAGTTATAATTTAATTCTGCCTTTGTTTGTTTGTGATCTAATCCTACTCTACAGAAGTCAGTGGGAGTTTGCAGTTGTTTTTAAAAGATAGTAGATCAATCCATAAGAGAGCATATTGGGAAATGCTTTTTCCATTCCTTTCCATCATGAATTGGGCAAAACCAGGGATTTGGATTTTACTGGATCTGTCATAAATTGAAAGCCTGATATCTTATGAAATCCCAGGATGAAAAAGGCTTGCATTATGCCATTGGAGATCTGAGATCTGTACGTAACTCCCTTAGAATTTTGGAGGTTATAAAATTGTACAAGTTCTGATTCTTGCAAAGATTAACTTGGTATGGTAGAAGGATATGAAAGCAATACCAAGAGAAATATTGGGCTGATATTTCTCTAAAACATGGTATAAACAAAACCCATGATAGTTTAGAATTTTATTTTTCCATTTTAGTATGTTTTATGATGTTCTGAGACTGAGCCTTCACAGTTGTAGCACTCTGTGCTACTGCTTGCTTTGAGAGGAGCTTGCAGTTGAGGCTCTTAGAGCTATTTGTGTCCAAATGGTTTTGCCTACTCCAGGTGTATTTCAGTGTGGATACTCAAACTAGATTGACTGACAAACTAAATCAAAATCAAAGCTGCTGTGTATCCTGTTTATACTATGTATAAGATTACGATAATCCTTGGATTATCATAGCTCTTAATTTCTGCAGCCATGGAATATTTTGTACATATTCTCTTTTTCTGGACTCACTTGTGTGCCACTTGTTCCCTGTCTGTTAGAATCATGCCTAACAGTTGAAACCTTTAAGTAATTTTGGCAACCTGCCTTTAAAAATAAAGTAAGGACAGCTGGTCATAAGAAGGCTTTTACTTCCTTCCCACTTGCTTCACTTAAATTTTAAATTTTTAAAAGTTAAAAATCCTTAAGCTTTGGCCAAGACATGAAGTGTAAGATTTTGACTGCGTGCCACCCCCTTCACGCTCAATGGGTTGACTAGGAATGCTGTTTATTTCCTTTGACCTATTCTTGTTTTTTTCTCTCTCTTCCTCTCTTTGACTTCCTATTCTAGGATGAGTCATCCATGTTCTTTCAGTTTGGCCCATCAATAGAACAGCAAGCCTCTGTCATGCTCAACATCATGGAAGAATATGACTGGTACATCTTCTCCATTGTCACTACTTACTTTCCTGGTTACCAGGACTTTGTGAACAAGATCCGCAGTACCATTGAGCACAGCTTTGTGGGCTGGGAACTGGAGGAGGTCCTCCTGTTGGACATGTCCCTGGACGATGGGGACTCAAAGATCCAGAACCAGCTCAAGAAGCTCCAAAGCCCTGTTATCCTCCTCTACTGCACAAAGGAAGAGGCCACCTACATTTTCGAGGTGGCCAACTCTGTGGGTCTGACGGGCTATGGTTACACGTGGATTGTGCCCAGCCTGGTGGCAGGGGATACAGACACAGTGCCATCCGAGTTCCCCACTGGGCTCATCTCTGTCTCATATGATGAATGGGACTACGGTCTTCCTGCCAGAGTGAGGGATGGAATAGCCATAATCACCACGGCTGCTTCTGATATGCTCTCTGAACACAGCTTCATCCCTGAGCCCAAGAGCAGCTGTTACAACACCCAGGAGAAAAGGATTTACCAGTCCAACATGCTCAACAGGTAAGAGAGGGGGCTGGGCTAGCCTTAAAAAAGAGGCGTCACAGAGGACCTCTGAGACCAGAATAATTCCACTAGGGCATGTGACACTTTGGGGCAGTGGGTGATGTTGGCCAGAACCTGGGCAAGGGGAGATGTGCTGATGATGGGACCTGTGCTTCTGTGCGTCATGAGTGCCAGTACTGTCACCCCTCAGAAAGCCTCCATACAACACAAGGGGCAAGCCAGCATGAGGAAAAGGAACAATGAAGGCATAGTGCAAAAATTTGGGTCTGCCCCTTGATGCACAAAATTTTGCTTTTATAACTTTGCTGAACTTCTTGGAGTGTCTGCACGAATGGGTCTGTAACTTTCAGGTGGGTTCTGGCTGTGAGCAATGGGGATTTTTGTATTGAAATCTAGAAGGCTCTAGGTTTTGTTCCAGGCACCAGCAGTATATGAACGGGTGTCCTTTATAGGTCATGGTTGTTTTACCCACCTGGAATAGTTTCATGGCGCCTGTTGCCTGAGGACCATGTGTCCTGCTGTCTATTAGCCCTGAATTACAGTAGAGAAGGAGGTGCAGAGACATCTGGAGAACTAGAGCTGCAAAAAAAGTTAAGAGTTAACAACTCTGCTCAGCTCCTGCTTTATACTGGAAGCCTTTAAAGCTCTTGGGTGTCTTAAGGATCCAGTTTACATCAAAAACGAGGACTTGTGCTATCACCCTGCTCATTGGCACCTTCCTGGCCATAGTCTGCTGAATGTTTTGCATCCCATTCTCTCTTGTGCACATTAGGTAGAGAGCCTAGGCACCTCCATCAGAACGGCAAGTTCTCTAGATGGAAAAGGGCATTTAAGAATAGGGAAAACCTATTTGAATAAACGTCTTTTGATCCAGATTCAGATTTCCTGAAGAAACGGTGCTAAGGTGCCTGTTTAAGGTCATAGAGGAAGCCTGTGGTGGAACAACCTCTAGAACAGCACTCTGATTACTAGATCTTCCTTTCTGTCCCAGCTGGAGTTTCAGTGTGTCACTAAGCAACCCGGATAATAGACATGGGAAGAGCTGGGGGAGCTGGTATCTTCAATTCAGGCCAGATGCCCCCTGACCTGTTCAGCTGTCATTCTCCAGTCTTTCACATATAAAATCCTTGGGCAGGTTGGTCCCTTTGTGGTAGGACAAGGGGAGTACAGGCAGTACCTATCAGGAGAGGTGGCCACACAGAGCTCAGCATCTTTATTCATTTGTCATGATGAATCATGGAACAGTGTAAATGTGATGGATTGGTTTGCATGCTGTGATCCCTCACCGTCGACTGTACTAGGCGGATAGAGAGACTGGTGGACAAGAAAGGAGATTTTGCTTTGCCTGAAAGTAAAGTCTATCCTTTTGACCTGTTATATTATCTATAATGCTATCTGCTATTTGTTCTTTGTCTCTGTGATTCATTGGCATATTACCAGGTCCTGGTGCCTTTACTTCCTCTTCCCCATACTGGCTTTTTACTGTCTTCAACAACCAAAGGTGCCCAACGCTTTTATCAGTTTCCTTCCCAGCTAGGCTTAGGGGTAAGGGGTGCTTTGAGTCATCCTTGGAATGATTAAGCAGGGAAAATATATTTAATATATACAAACTTATCAGAAGTAGCATCAAAGCAGGCTGTTGTTCTACCTTTCCAAATGAATGGGGATTTTTTGGGGGAGCTGTGTTGTGTCTTTTCAGCAGAAAAATCTAGAAAACAAAATGTTGTCCCCTGCTATGTGATGCAGTGTTCTGCAGAGACCTTCTGCTAAATAGTTATGTTGACACTGTATTAGCCTGTGCATAACATCATACCCATATAGCTACACTGCTTCGAGGACCCAGTGTAATCTCTCTGCATAGCACTTCTTTGCATTGTATAGAAGTCACCAGTTCAGACACTTTTGTGTCTCTAGATATGACAGTATTGTTGTGCAGTGTAGATATACCCTGAAGCCTGGGCACCCCACATGAAAGCAGTTCTTGTCACTTTTGAAGATATTAGCTTTCTTCTTACCTTCATGGCCCAGATAATTCTGTTCCTTCTCCCTTGTCTGCTCTGGGTACAGCATTCACAGGAATGACTGCAGATACATGTAGATATACCCAGCTTAGCTTGGGTACTGACATCAGTCTCGCTGAGAAGCAGAGACAATTAGTCCATGCCAAGCTCTGTTCTACCACTGCCTAGATTGCTGCAGGCACTCGAGCTAGCTCAGAAATAATTACACTGTGTTGCAGTTGCTTCTGTGACCACAGTGCAAATACTGGCTTTGCCTCACACAGCGCTGGCCTGTGCTCTGCCAGTCTGGGTTTCTGACCCCCCCAAATGTTCCCATCCTGTCTGTACTTCCAAGTGAGGTGGTTAAAAAGTGTGACTTTAGTGAGTTGGGTGCTTGGTTTTCTGTTTAAGTGAAATTACTTTTGGGCACCTTTTGATATATAAAAGCTAGTGTTGTCCAAAATAAGCCATTGCTTTTACAAATCCAAAGGTTCAATAGAAATGCAATAGCTTCAAGCTCAGCCTCACAGCCTGGAGTCTGGGCAGGAGGAAAGGTAGAGGAGAGGGAGAAGAAGTGTAAAGAAGCAGACATGAAGATAGGAGTTCACCTCACTGAACCAAACCCCATAGATTAATGGCTGTAAAGTGTGTTCATACCTTCAAGTCCCATTGAACTTGCGGGAATTTACTATGTGCTAAGCTTTAAACCCCTTCTGATATACTTTGTCTATCTGAGGTCTTTAAACCTCTCTTGAGATGCTTTGTCTATCTGAGGTATTACAGATTCTGCAGACCTGGCTGCTTCATACCTTCCCTAACCCCTTTCACCTACGAAGATCCCACAGCACTTGTGCATTGTGCACAGCAGGCAGCAGCAATACCTGCATGTCTGCGACATGGTCTGGCTCTCTTTGGACTGGATTGAAGGTTCTGGAAAACTAATTTTAGTCCTGCCCTGGACCCAGCAATACTATATTCAGCCATCTGCAACTTACAGTTCCCCCCCCGCATGCCTACACAGAATAGAGAAATGTATGTACGTGGGCTTGATGTCTGGGGAGACTGCAAAGTGTATGTGACCTCAGATAATATACATCACCATGTAGCTGGTGTTTCAGAAACTCTTGAAGTTAATCCAAAGTGGTCCAATTTGCTTCAAATCCATAGCTGGGAGGCAGTGTGATAAAGGAATTTTCCCTTTTTATTCTTCGGAGAGTGACACATCCAACTGAAAAAATGTGTAATTTAGTTCAGCTGGGGCACATTATACACTAAGACTGTGAATTAGTCATTTCCCAAGATCTGCCTTTGAACTGTGACCATTTCTTACTTTTTTTTTCTTTCTGAAAGTGCAGTAGCTCTGAATGCAGTTAAAATCAAATGGTCTTGCTCAATGTGGTCTCAGTTGGTGGTTGATCTGGGTGTATAATAGAGTAAGGAGGAAATGAACTGAATGTTGCTCAGATTTAGAAAGAAAGCTTGGTTTCTCCATGTCTTTCCCCCTTCTTAGGTTGACACTCTTGTTCGTTTTTGCAAGTGCTTTTGCAAACAAAGTTTTGTTTGAAGTATGGCTGCAAGCACAAAAAGGAACAAGACGGGCTGCTATCTAAATGCCATTTCTTGCCAATGTAGGTGTTTGGTCTGCATCTTCTTGTATTAATGGTCTCATAGCAACTGTTTCTTGTCTGTCTTGAAACCGATTCTCCTTTGTGTTAGGCTGGAACTGCAGAAGTATGATCACGACCATCAAGTATTGCAGATTTTGTCCTAGAAATGAGCCCACTGGTGAGGTAACTCCACTAACTAGTAGGAAAATGATACTTTAAGAAAGGTTTGTTCTACAAGAATTGTTAGTTTTCTCTTTGAATGATTCTTGAGGAAGTTTTCCTCTAGTGAGGGATTTATCTCAATTTATGATGATAATAGGCTTAGGTGATCATTTGGTGTCAAATTTTCCAAACGCGGTTTTCCAGTTCAATGACACTTTCATTCTTTTCTGTGTAATAATTACGTGTTCATTTATTCCTTCATTGTCCCAGAAAGAAATGTGGTTGGAATATTCCAGTCTACCAAGTTTATAGTTATCTCAATGGCCAGTCTTCAACTGGGTATCCAGCAAACCACTGTGTTTTCTGCTCCCTTCCACCGGATGAGAAGATTACAAAGGTTGGGAAGGAGTTTCTAACAGGGTTTTCCTCTGGAGAGATGCTCAGGTGTGGAGTTCTTCCCTCTTGGCCCTTCCAAGGAGAGTTGCTAACCTTCCAGGCATTCTGCAGAGCTCATCTATTGTCCCTTCACCATGGCTGCTGAGGAGTGAGTGGGCACAGGTGGATGTGTTTATAGCAGCCTTCTGCTTATTTCATAATTTTAATTGATGGGACAGATTTCCTTGAGCTTGGGATTGGGGCTTCTCATTACATTTTAGAAATGGGAAGAAATAACTAAATGAGAGAAGTATTCTTGGGAGTGGAATTCAGGGATGAGTCATGAGGAAAGAATATGATTTCTGGCACATATTTGAGGAATAGAAGCTCAGCCATTTTGTATGGATATTCAGAGTAATTGGGCTACATAAGCTATGTTTTTATTACAGCCTTCAATGAGACCTGGGTTCTTCCTACTGGTTGTCATGGCTGCTTGTGAATGCTGGGCCATAACTACTAGTTTGTTGTTGTAGGGTTACTAATGAGTTCTCCACTGATTGGCTTTAATAGTCTCTCATTTAACACCAGGCTGCACACACCAGATTTCATTTTAATAATAAGTGCAGTGAAGCATTTTCTTTGGAATTAAAATACAAATGTGGAATTATACTGCCTTTGCAAAGAAATACATTAAGAGGGGAACAAAGGTAGGTTCAATTCTGCACTTCAGATTCCTCAAAAATGAAAACAGCTGGCAAGCTAGTTTGCTGCACTGTTTGGACATGATACTTCCACTTTGGGGGAAATACTTTCATCTGGAGCTTTCCATGCCAACTAGTTAAGGAATGCAAACCAGCCCCTGACGAATGGTTGGAAACTATTTTCTCTGGAACACCCAGGGCAAGCTTGGTTCTCACATGGCCACATTTCCCTAGTGGAAACTAGGAATTGCTGGGGCTTAGAGAGCTGAACAGTGAGTCAGTGAGCAGAGAAAGTACTTGCAATAGGCTTGTACAAATATATTGCTTCCCTGGAGGCTCAAGACCATAGGGGCTATATGTATCTCTGGAAAGGTGGAGTGCCTCTTCAGGGTGTTGTGCCACCCTGATATCTGGGAGCAGCGCCATGCCCATAGCATCCTGGACCTGCTTTCCCCAGGACAGTGCCAGGGACAGTGCCCAGGCAGCACCTTTCCTTGTTTCTGGGGCCCCTCCCATCCCACCCTCCTGCCCTCTCTTCTACAGTCACAGCAGCCATCATCTGCCACATCAGACACAGGGATCATCATATGTCATTTGCAGGTACTGCCGTGGAGCCACTCTGTGTTGTCTCCCAGCCGAGTGAGCCACACACCTTCACACAGCGCAGCAAGGGAGTTGAGAACTGGAACGGAGAAAGGACCGTTTGTGTCACCCTTTCTCCATTTGTAGGACTGTCGAGTTAACCTTGTGCTAAGAGACAGGAGCACTGGCCAGCACTGAGGTCTCACCGGCTTCGGTGGGGCAACATCTACCTGCTTGGAAGCTGGCTGGGAAGCCCTGCTCCAGCCCTTAAACCTAGTGCTGCTCCAGCGGTGGGAGGTGCGGTGCTGGGACTTGCTTCTTAACTCTGGGGAGGAGGGGAGAGAAAGTATAAATGGCATGTTCCCACGGATGCAGAAATTGCCCTTTTCAGAAACTTGGAGGGTGAGGGAGCATGTGTAACTTTTGACCTTTTGGAGCCTTTACGCTGGTGTCTTGTTAGCAGCTCGTTATGTTCTTGCTGGTTGGTGTGTCTGGCTGCCGTCAAGCTGGTGCTAGCTGGCAGCACGTGACAGGAGCGCTGCTGACAGATTATAGTTCCTCGCTGCTGAAATCTGCTTGTTCCCGTCACCGCTCCAGCAGCAGCTGGAGGCCGGGGCTGGCCTGCATCTCCCACCTCCGTCGGGGTGTCTCTGCTTCCCCACGTCCCCTGTTGTTCATCACCTCACTCTCTGCTGCTTGCATACCACCATCGTTTTCTTTTTTTTTTCCTCCCTGCCTTGCATCTCCTGTTGCATTTCATTTATCCTGTGTACGTTGCTCCCTGTTGTGGTTGTTCAGTGCTGGTGAAAGGCACCAGGTTTGTAACCCTGGGGCTATGGGTTAGTCACACCGCCTGGCCAGGAGGTGAGGAGTGGGTGGGGGGGAGCATTTATCCATGTGCCACCACATCTCGGGGGCACTGCTGGCTTCCTCTCACTCCTTTTTTATTGTCCCCTGAAGCGGGATGCTGAGGGCAGCTTTGTAACATGCTCTTGACCCAAACCTCCCCCATACGGGTGGGCTGCTAAGGGTGCCTGATGAGAAGGGCACTGTCTGTGCCTCGCTGTCCTTCTTGCTTTGCCCAGCCCTTAAGCAGTGCTGCTCGGGCAGTGGGAGGCACAGATGCCTTGCAGGGGAAGGTCTAACATCAGACCAGCTCAGCATGCCAGTAGGATACTGCAGACCCCTGGCTTTTCAAAGGGAGTATATGATGGGAGAACAGCAAAAATATTTGTTCCTCAGCAAGCGCCACAGGATGCCTTGGTCCTGCAGAGCAGGGCTTTGTCGGAGCGGGAGAGGAGGCACTTGTTCTGTGTGGACAGCTGGATTTTTCATCCTCTTTGCAATTAAAATAGGATGGGAGGGTTCAAGTGAAGTGGTAGGTTTTTGGCAAGGGTTATCTTTTGATTAGAGGACAGACCCTTTCATAAAGGCCTCCAAAATCCACCAGATGGAAATGAATTTTGGTATGCGCCATCAGTTTCCAGATGGGAAACTGTCCATGTTCTGCTTCCAACCCTCTGAGACATCTCCTGCTCCACAGCCAAGTCCAATTAGTGCTAATACCGTGGCAACTTCACTTGCTGGTGACAATATGCTTTAACTTGTGCATTCAGGCTCTCTTCGCTTTTCATGAAAAGCGAATCAAAATCCTTCCTCTGTGGTGGAGCTGAAGGAAGCAGCGTGAAACTGCAAACCCAGCTCTGGCTATGGTTTAGTGTTAGCTACAGCAGCATCTTCCCCCAGTCACAAAATGCAGTTGGGGTCCTGTGGATTTTAAAGTGCCCCAGGGAATTTGAAAAACTGCTTTAGCAGATCAGTGGAGGGAAGGTGAGAAAGAGCCTCTTTCCTTCAGGGACTGGCTTGTTGAGGCTGTGGATATTTTCTGGCTTGCACACCTGCAAATTGATAGTTAGCCATATGCAGTTTCATCACTAGAGCCTGTAAGGAACACTTGCATTATTTTTTTTTCTTTCTGAAAGAAATATGTTTTGGGTTTTTTTTTCTCCCCTCAGACTTAATGTTCTTACTATCTTTCAAGTTTTTAAAAATAGGAACTGCTGCGTTGCTATAGCTCCCTGTGCAACTGTGGAGCAGCTTTCTTTTCTCTTCTCTTTGATGCAATTTGGGTTCATGATGCGGTTTCACAAGACACCAGCCCAGCTTGCTGCCTAGTGGCTCCCTCCCAGGGGGTGAGGGGGCCACAACAGCATTCACTGTTCGCAGAAATTAATGAATAAAAAGGAAAAAAAAAATTAGATGGCCTTTCTTGGCAGAGAATCGAGGCATTAACCCTGGTGCGTCTGGGACGAGATTTTTTTTGTTACATTCTACAGTCTTAATACCATTCCTGTGGTTTAACTTTTGATGGGATATTCTTTTTCCCTTTCTGCCCTACATCCTTGTGTGATGGAGCTGAGCCATGTCAAACAGCTTGTCTGTTCCTCTCCAGAGGCACCTGCCATTCAGTGGTCTATGCCATATATGCTTCATCTAAGAAATCATTGTGCACATTTCAAGCTAAGCTCACGGTTAAGTGCTTTGCTGAATCGAGGCTTAGACCACTCTGGATTAGGTGCTGCTGATGAAATTCCTCTCAATATCATTGCTTTAATGGTGCTACTCGAGTCTTGCATCCAAATTTTGGGAAAATGTGGATCTGCATATCCGTGGGGCAGCTGAATACTTATCTCAAAGGGACGAAACCAAACTGTGGCTTTGAACACCTGTTACCTGTGCAGAATCCAGACCTCCTTCTGCAGCTCACAGACCTCTCCACTGGCCTATTTTCAAGTAGCTATAATTTTAAAAGTATGTTTTGTTTTCTGTCACAAATTTTATTTTCATTCTTAGTCCAAAGGTGAACATTTTGGAAAAAATCTGAGCAAAAAACCCTGTTCATCCAATTTTGAGTTATGAGAGTGTGAAATGAATGCATTTGTTCTGCTTTCAAATAATTATCCAACAGTGGGGTTTCTGTTGGTGTGGACAAATAACTCAAAGCTAGCTTAATTTCAAACTTCAAAAATTGGTTTACAGTGTTAGACAAGGGATTCCTGCTTTGTTAGGTTTAGAAGATTTGATTTTGAATTGCATATGAACATTTGAAGGTGTCATTTTTTTTGTATTGTACATTCACTGTCCACTATATTTCTTGAAGTATTTGAATGAAAGATAATCTAGAAATGTTATTTAAAATGCTTAAATGTGAGTGGAATAGTAACAAAGAAAATAGAAAAAGCAGAGACCCGTCAGCTTGTCCAGTCCACTGCTTGCTCTATCATTCCCGCAGGGCATTCTCTCCTGATTTAAGTAATAAAAATGTCCCTACTCAAGCCTGCAAGCACCTTAATAGGAAATTAATATTAAAATCTAACCATAGTGCCCTTGAAGTGATCAATCAGATTGAATACTGCCAGTCCTCTTTCCACAAAGAAAGCTGTTTTCCACCCCTACGGAGAGATTTCTGATCCTGCTATCACCTGTTCACACTGAACAGGTCTCCACACCTGTCTTGATTGAGTAAAGATTGTAAGGTGATGAGAGCTCCCCTCTGCAGTAACACACCATGAGAAATGCTTGAAAAAACAGATTTTGTGAACTTAGGGTTGGTCTTTGTTAAGGATCTGGTGAGACGACAGCTAATCGGATGAAGAGTTCCCCCACTAATGGTGCGGTCAGGTTGCAAGAGAGCTGCCACACTGGACTGAAAACCCGTGAATTTCTGTGGCCCAACAGTGATTAAAAATGCACAAATGTTGACTCGATGCTGACTTTTTTCCTTGGTTTTGAAGCTGTGTTAAAACAAGATGAAAATGAGTGTCTTGCCCGGCGTTCTTCCCTGTGTTATTAGTGTCACAAATGAAATAATTTTTCAGCAAGATGGCTACCTCCAGTAGCAGTGTCAGCATCTTACATTTATTTATGACAGGCTGTAGTATCTTTTATCTGCAATTCCAAAGCACTTTACAAAGTAGAAAGGGATGGCTTAATTCACCGCTAAAATTCAGCCATCTCTGGGGTGAAATAGAGCAACTGTTTAACAGCACATAGGACGAAGCAGAGATGAATACTGCACCTCACTGGAGCTGCATGAGGAATTTCAGCTGGCAGAATGAAATTGCTAGAGGTGGATTTTCAACAAGACATTGGGTCTGTTAAATAAGTGCAAGAGATTAGTTGCTGTGCCACACATGCCTCTCATGTGCCTGTGTGAAGCAGGCAACCAGCAGTTCCAGAAGTGGTTTCAGGAAGGAGGCTGGAAGCTTTTCTGGCATGCAGACTTAACCAGCAGATGATATCTGCTTTAAGAGACCTCCTTTATTACAAGACCATTACATGTTTTGGGCAGATGTACCCAGATTCTACACTGATTATCTGCTTATTTCCCCTGGAAATTCAGCCCTGGACAGATGGAGATGTCCAAGAAAGCTGCTGTGTACCTGCTGCTAGGTATAGACAAGTGATAACTGGAACTGGATGGGGAGCAAAAGGGTCGACTGCAATGAATCTCTGGGAGGATGCAGCCACATAGGTAATAGATGCCATAAATGAAAGATGGTCCCCCTGAAAGGATGTTTTTCATCACTTTCTTCCCCTTTAAAATAATGCATCACTGGCAGATTAAGCCCTGTGGGTGACATGAGGTACCTCAAACAGACTGCTGCAAGAAATGCTTTTCACCCTCTTCTTAGAGATGCTGGTGCTGCCCTTCTGCATCTGAGTGGTGACATGTGGCATGATGAGAGCTTAGAAGAGCTGGTACTTAAGCTCTCTAGCATCACCAAGGGACTGTGAAGACTTTGAGGTGCAAAGTACAGATGCTTACAGCCTCTGAATAAATCTGAACATCTAGCAACTGCTCTTCAGTATGCCTAGTATGTATGTATGTCAAATAGCTGTTTGTGGGGGGAATATGGGATGCTGGGCTTTCTAGGGTTTGACTTGCCCAGATCCAGGAGATGCAGCAGGACAGATCTTTCAGGGTTCTGCATGTTCTGCTGCCCTCGCCTCAGTTTCCTTTTCCTTCTCTTTCCTTGTAGGCCTGTAGTTGAGATTCTGGGGAAGCTCTACTTGCAGATCTGTTTTGGTTTTAAAGTAGCTGTGAGGAGAAGGAGGAGGTCTTACTTTTTGCCAATGTGAGACTCCTGGTCAGATGAAACAAGTACATTGGAGATGGTGCCATGTCACAGTTTCTCTGGTGGCTGTGGAAAGATGCTAGTTCTGGAAGAAGCCCCAATTTGACTGGCTAGAGTGAGAAGTTTACTTAATTTACTGATTTGTATTTTTTTCTCCAAGCAATTTTTCATGGAAAGCTCAAGTTTGAATTGATGAAGGCACAAGCTTAGCAATGCTGTGAAATTGATTTGGGATAGTTTATTACAGTTCCATGAAATTGCTTAACAAGAAAGTTTGGCAGAGCAAGGGAGCCAAATGAGAAGAGCACAGCACTCCCAACAGTGGGTGGCACTGGAAGTACCATGTAAGCCAGTACGGAGGGTATGTAGTCATTCAGGGGTAGGATTAACCACAGGGGAGTGGAGAGCTACTCAGGTGAGAGGCATCCACCACCTTCCCCTGGGGATCAGGCTGGTCTGCATTGTTGCTGGTTGCCTCCTTTTGCCACCCACTTCTGGATCCTCACAAAGCCTGGAGAAGGGATCCTGCCGCTCGGTGCTCAGCTGCGGCAGCTCTGAAACTTTTGTTGCAGCCATCAGTTGGCAGCGTGGAAGCAGGTCCCTGGAGAAGGGCACTGACAGAAAGGCAGTGAAGGAGCGTGGGGATGCGGTGCAGCAGGAGGAGAACTTGGGGAAATAAAAAGCATCACTGGGCTTGGTTTTACATCACTCGCTGTGAAGGTCATGCAGGCTACTGCCAAGCTCGGCACACAGCTTGTTCCCCAAGTGGGAGGGCTGTGGGTGGCACTGACCTTTATACCTCTGTGTGGTTCATAGCTTACCGTCTCAGTTGCCACAGGTCAGAGCAGCAGCACCCAAAGATGGAGAGCTGTATGGATGCTGTGACCTTGGCTGGGCCACTCTGCCGAAGCCGTGCAGCGGTGACTCCTATGCCAGCGAATTCCCACAGTCGTCTGAGAACTCAAGGGAAGGCAGCTGTATAAATTTGTGACAGGGGATCAAGCTGAAAGTTTTTTTCAGCCTCAGAAAAGAAAGCTGTGTGGTAGCACCTAGGGGTCTCATTTGGACATGGCTGAGTGCAAAATGGTCCCTGCTCCACTCCCCTCACCGTTATAGAAGAAAGGACATGTGGAGCTGGTCAAGGAGACAAACACTGTTGTGTCTGTGGCTATTTACTTAATTGTTACACCTCCAGGAGGGTGCTGCAGAGGACCATGAGCCCTCAGCACTCAGGGTGTTGAGGGTGCTCTCAGTATAGCAGTGCTCTGGTGAGGTGCCAAGAAACCGGTTTGGTACCACCAGGAAGCTGTGGAACAAGTTCTTCTGTGGTGGCACATCCTGGTGGGACTGTGAAAGATAGTGATAAACTGAGGGAGGTCTGTTTTACAGGAATGGCCCTCTGGTAACAGCTCACACCTTTACTGATGTAGACCTATGCCAAAAAGCTTGTTTTCTTAGTCAAGTCCTTATGTCTCTTGGTTTTGTAATGTCTGCTGTGTATTTCAACACTAAATATGCTGTTTCTTTATGTTCCTTCTTCAGGCCAGGAATCCTTTTTTTTGCCCTTCTGTCTTGTTAGCAGGCATGGGAGTGATGGGCTTGTTCTGGCCAGTGGGTGCAAGAGCAAATTTAGAATATATTCTTCTGCAGTGCGTCTAACCAAGGATGTAAATGGTAGGTAATCAAGTAGAGGAACAGATGATGAACAAGTACTTAGATGTTTGAACTAATAATTCTTTTACTTCCTCCTCAACCCACTGATCCTAATGGGTTTCCCACTGTTGGCCTGAGAGAGCTCTGAGAGGGGTTGGGAGTGGGACTCTTGTGAGCTTGCCATATTGACAGCAGTCTTTGCTAATTGACATTTTCTCCTTTTTCAACATAATTTTGGGCAGGCTTGCAGGATTATATTGAGGAAGAAGAGAATAGGAGGGTTGCAGGGGAGGCAATAACCCATAGGCAAAGCCCTAAGATTGCACTGACGTATTCGTGCCTCCATGCTCATGGTGATTTGCAAACAGCCAGGGATGAACCCACTGCTCTTGTTACCAGTCATGTCCTCTTGGTGTGTCTCTGTGTCCTTCCCTGGCTCCCATTCTCCATCTTTCTCATCCTCATTTCTCAATAGGCAATTCTTTTCTATGGAAATATTAAATCTTGGTTTAAAACAGAAGAATCACCCCATTTTCCCCACCCTCTTTCTTTCCTCTCTTTCATCTTTTCTTCCCATGGAAGTGTTTGAAGTAGCACAAGTTCCTGAGAAAGGCGGTTTTTTTTTCTCCCTTTGTGCTTTGGCTCCGTGTCCCTTCTTCATTATATCTTCCCTTTGTTATTTTGTTCTGCCTGCCTCATCTCTCTGTTTTCTCCCCATCTCTCAACCCTTCTTCAAGGCTTTTTCTTCATTAATATGTTAATTTCTAGCCCAGGAATGCTTCTTGCAGCTCACTGTTCACCAGGGAGAGCCAGAGGAGAGAGCCAGGAGAGAAGGAGGAAGGGAGAGAGGGAAAAAGAAAAAGGAGGACAGTAATTTACAAAAGGACAGGACAAGGGATGTCAGCGAAGGAGGAATCTTGCACTGACTGGTGTCATGATGCCAGGGAGAAGAGGATTATCCATGTTTTGGACTGGGTTGATCTTTTTCTATTGTTTTGATATTCTCAACTTCTGAAACATGCTCTTAGTAGGAAAAAAAAGTTCAAAATTAAAAAGAGCCATAAACTTTTTTTTTTTAAGGAGTTCCTTTTTAGTAGTTACCAAATTATTTTTCCCTCTGCATAGATTTTTTTTAATCCATGTGGTACCTGTGTTTCATTTGATGCAAACGTGTTGCCTGCATGGTCTTTACATAAGGCTTTGGGCACATTTTGCAGGATGAACAAAACCATGCCAGAAGTAATCTGAAGGGGATTTTACCTCAGCAGAAGTTTCCAGAGTTTTTGTCTTCTTCAGGTGAGAACTGGGGGATGGTTCAGCTTCTGTTCAGGTAAAGAGATACGGATAAAGACTGTAAGATTACAGAAGCTCTATAGCAGTGAAAATGTTAGGGAGTCTGGGGCTAGAAGGAGTGTGAGAACTGCAATTAAGAGACAGGTTGATGAGTCAAAGATTTTCTTTCTGCCTCCCACCAGCACAGTTACTGGGTGTAAGGTTGGAAAGGAGCAAGTGATGGAGGCAGACACCTCTGCAGCATGGACCAGATCTGGGAAGAATGCAGAAAGCCAACACTATTGCAGTTCTGCCCTGAAATTAAGAAACCTCTAACTATTGTATTTGCTGCTTTATATCTAACATAGCGAGAACTCTTGTCTGTACTTAGAGTCCTATGATTATGATTGCCCAAGCAAATAATTAACAATGCAGCAATGAAATTCAGCACAGGGGAGCTGGCTGGGTGGTGGCTGGAGGTGGGAAAGCAGGTCTGAGGAAGGGCATATGGTAAAGGAGGGAGACAGGAAAAGACAGGCTCTAATACAGTGCTGCAAAACCGGTACAAGCTGGAAGCAAAATAATGATGGAGGAAAACTCGGGGGGACTGCTGCAATATTCTGTGAAGTCCAAGGCCCCTGAGCCAAGAGCCTTTCATATATTACATACACGCAACTGTCAGATGAATATTATTTAGGTTGCAAAGGCAAACACTTCAGGCAGAAGAAAATGCCAGAATTAAGGCTGCAATCTTAATTTGGCACTCTTGCATCTGTGCATTAGAGAGCAGTGGTTTCAAGACTGTATACTATCTTTCAAGACAGGATCCCTGCCTGCCCCTGTACGCAGGATGGGTGACATTTCCTGACTGAGCAGTGATTCAGTATTTTGTTTTCTTTGCCTTGTTTAATGTGTAGCCTTAAGCTTTGTATTGTGCCTGCTTTCACAGGCTGCTGAGAAGAGAGGATTCTTCCTCTCAAGGTGTTATCTGTGGCATGTGTTAGGGCAGTATCTCAGTACATCATGAAGTTCATGGATTTTCACCCTACTCCTGTGAGATGAGAGGACACAAGCTGCTTTATGTAAATCCATTGTATAGGCGGAGAACTGAGGTGCAGCAAGATTAAGGTCAAAAGTGTCTATTAATTTTTCATGGCCCATCTGAGACACCTAGAATCTTGTTATTCAAAGTACTGATCATTACAGAATGCCTTCTGTGTTGAAAGCAAATTTCTCTTTGACTGCAACTCAGCAATTCCTTGAATTGCCCCCTGCCAAATCTTAACCAGGACTGAGCACCATTTTTCATTGATTTTTTATTAATGTAGAAATGGACATTTGGTGACATGTAACTTATATGGGCTGTTTGTTTGCACCCTGTTTAATTGTTTGTTTTGCAGAAATCATCTTGAATCCAGGAGAAAAACAAAACAGTCTCCAAACTGTTTTCCTTTTAAAATTTTAATTTTAATTATTTCTTTCAATATATTTTAGATGAAACATTTAATTTCTTACTCCAATTAGTTTATCATTTCTATATGTGTCTTCCTTTTACTTGAAAAAAGATGTTTGAAAATGTTCAGATTCAAAAGAGGATGGGCTGTACTATATGTTTTGTTTCAATAAACTAAAAATGTTGTACTTACTAATTTGCCAAAATTGGGCTCTCAATACAGTACTTATTTTTGTTTGGAATTGCCACCAGGCCAAAAAAGGACCTAGACTGTTTGTCCAGCTTTTGTCAAGCATCCAGAAAATGAGGCGCACAGATTTAGTGACTGCTTGCAAAGAATCTGATTTAAGAGATTTTAGTGAGCTCTTGTCCATGGTGTCCAGTGATAGGAGGTGTGGGAATGGTTCAAAGCTGCACCAGGAAGGTTTAGACTGGATGTTAGGAAGCATTTTTTCACAAGAGGGTGGTCAAACACTGGAACAGCCTTCCTAGAGAAGTGGTCAATGCCCCAAGCCTGTCAGTGTTTAAAAGGTGTGTGGACAATGCCCTTAATAACAAGCTTTAGCTTTTGGTCAGCCCTGAAGTGGTCAGGCAGTTAAACTGGATGATCATTGTAGGTCCCTTCCAACTGAAAAATTCTTATTCTATTCTATTCTGTTCTGTTCTGTTCTGTTCTATTCTATTCTATTCTACTGGCATCACCATGATCCTTGTGCAGAAGTAGGGATGAATCCAGCCTTGCAGTACAGCTTTCAGTTGGCTTAGCCATATGATTGTCTTGTTTATCCCAGCCATTCTCAACCTCTCCCTTGATTACTGCCCACTTTCCAGACAGCTAAGTTTGATTCCCAGTTCAATCCACCTGGCGCATTGAATGAGACAGGGGTCCTGCAAGAAAAAATGTCATTGATTATGTCATTCAGGGCTGATTTGTAGTGGTTATGCAAAATGGCTGCATTCAGGTTGCTTGAACAACTGTAATGCTGAGATTTCCCCATTTTGCAGTGCTTGACTTTGTGTAATGAAAAATCCCAGACTATGCCAAAGTGCATGGTTTAGTGGTCATGAACTTTTCATCTTTTCTCTTCCACCACTGACCTTTTTTGTCTTGTCTCCTTGTTGTGGTGTAGCCCCAGCCAGCAACTAAGCACCACACACCCACTCGCTTGCTTGCCCTGCACCCAGTGGGATGGGGGAGAGAATCGGGGAAAAAAAAATTAGAACTCATGCATTGAGATAAGAACAGTTTAATAGGACAGAAAGGAAGAAAAAAATAATTATAATAATAACAATAATAAAATGACAATAATAATAAAAGGTTTGGAATATACAAAACAAGTGATGCACAATGCAATTGCTCACCACTTGCTGACCGATGCTCAGTTAGTCCCCAAGCAGCGATCCCCCCCAGGCCAACTCCCCCCAGTTTATATACTGGGCATGATGTCACATGGTGTGGAATACCCCTTTGGCCAGTTTGGGTCAGATGCCCTGGCTGTGTCCCCTCCCAACTCCTTGTGCCCCTCCAGCCTTCTTGCTGGCTGGGCATGAGAAGCTGAAAAGTCTTTGACTTGGTATAAACACTACTTAGCAACAACTGAAAACATCAGTGTGTTATCAACATTATTCTCATACTAAATCCAAAATATAACACTATACCAGCTACTAGAAAGAAAATTAACTCTATCCCAGCCAAAACCAGGACACTTCTGCTGCTTGCCTTGTCTCTTCTGCCCTTCTGGCTCCTTGTCTCAGTACAGTTCTTACCTAGCAGAGCTAGGAACTGCCTCACAGACATCTCATCTAAGCTCTGGACCCTTGATCTAGAAAAATCCAGCTTCCACTTCTGGACTCTCTGCCCCTTGTTTTCATCCATTTCCAATTATCTCACATTCTGGCTCCTTATCCCATCTGTCTACCCCTCCCCTCAACCCCAACAAGTCCCAGTCTCTTTGCCCAAATTGTCCAGGTGTCACACCTCCCAGTTTTCTTCTCCCATGTAGCATTTCAGCGGTATACATCTCCCAGTGTCCCAAGTCAATGTATCCTCATCACCTTCCTGGCTCTTTCCTACTGCTTTGGAATTAGCCAGACTCCTTTTCCAGTGATCCCTCTGTGCAGGGAGCAGGCAGGATCAGGGGATGTGCAGACCCAGGAGGTGCAATCCTCCTTCTCTTGCTTCCCCAGTCCAGGCATAGACCTTCCTTGAGCTCATGTGTAAAGAAAGTCCCTTAGACTACAGAAGGCCCAGTGAGGAGAGGATTTTAGAAAGGTTTTTTCTTTTTTAAAGCTCTATTAAGTCTCTGTTGTACAAGTGTAAATTGCAGTTTTTCCAATGGCTTATGACCTGTCTAGGTTTTCACAGGTATGGCGGAAATCAGCTTGTGACATGAAAGGAACCTTTTCTTTCCCCTCTCATCAAAATTCACGTCCCTTGAAAGCAGAGAACTTGCTGGAGCTTTTTAAAATGGTAACTATTTATTTCTTAACATTGGTAAAATAGCTTCTTTCCTCTAGCCTCTTTTTGGAAATGAACAGATGACTTTTGCTTCTGTTTTCCTCAAATATCAAACCTGAAATAAGCATCTGATATGGAAAATGACAATCTGAAAGATAAAATTTGGCATAGCTAGAGGAATCTGTAAGGAAGGCTTTTTGGTAGGAAGCAGAGGGCAGCCTGAAGAGACAGTGGTACCGGCCCCAGCAATGCAGATCTCACCTGTCTGTGGGCTTCCTGGAGCATTTTTAGGAGGTCAAAGAAGGTCTTTTCACTGGCTGAACGTGTCCTTGTAAGGGCTTAAACCTGGGGTTCAGTCAGCAAGCAGAGAAATGATTTGTTTTATTTCAGTTTGAATTACAAACAAGGTTTCTTAAAAAAACAAGTGCCTACCCCAGGCTTTCAGCACCTTTAATACTCATTTAAAAATGCATGTCACACAATGAAAGAAAATCAGTGCCAGTCCCCAGCGTGGAACTAAACCCAACCAGCCAAGCATTTAGAACAAACAAGCAAAAGAGTGGAAAAAATCCAGTCCTCCACAGGCCATCTTTCTCTTTCTCCTTCTTCTCTCCCTCCCTCCCTGCTTCAGCCATAGGTGTTCAGCTATGGGACTGTATTTTGCAGTCCTGCCTTCACCAAAGCGTGTTAACCCATGCAGCTCATGAATCATCCCCAAACATGGGAAGCCTTGAGGAGAAGAAAACAATGCTAGAGTTACTGGTTTTCCTCACTTTTTGTACAAAGTTTCTAGGAGCCCAGCAGCACAGTGAGGTTACAGGCTCCAGGGGAGAGCTCTGGCTGTGTGCTACAGAGTGTGGCAGACTGGAAGAGGGGACAAGTTTGGGGTCAGGGTGCTGAGAGAGATTTGGCAATTTGTTTCAACAGCCAAGCATCTTCTGATACTTGATGCAGCCTCCCTTGGCCACTCCTTGGAGAAAGCCGAGTGGAAAGCATCACTTCTGTGGACTCCAAGACAGGCATTCCCTGCTCTGGCAGGGTATTTCAGAATGGTTGGTGCAGCCTTGAACCTCACCACTACCGTTGACTAACTATTCATGCCCACTAATGGCAATGTGGTGGGATTTGTGAGACGAACGTGGTATTTTAGTCTGGTACAGAGCTGATCTTATCTCTCTCCTGAGCCAGTCCCCTCCTCAGATAGTTCCCATGAGTTGGTCGCAGCAGAAGGGGCAGGGGCTTGAGTGGGGCTGAATTATGAACTGCCTTCTCCTGGCAGGTAAGTGATCCTTCCTGGCTGGCATTCAGCAGACACTGGAGGGAATTTCCCTGGCTGCTGCCCACTTTATACGTTTCTCAGGGACAAATAAAAATCTCCAGGGCTATTATAATGCCTCCTCACACAAGCCAGAAATGTACTGAGTATAGATTGAAGAAAAAGAGGAAACAAGAAAAAACATCAGCATCTCAAATGATGTGCAAGAGGGCTGATGCCTATGGCACTGCATGTATTCAATTTCAGTGTGCTGTATTTACTTGTTTCCCCTCTCTGAAAAGGCAACCTTCAGGCACTTTGCTAAATGGATTGAAAGGTTTGTCTGGTTTCAATGATGCTTCTGAAAGAGCCTGTATGTTATTCCTCCACTCAGATACTTCTGAGAGGTTTTGCAATGCCTCTTGGTAAATCAGAACATTATTAATACCTTGGCATTTAGTGGGTAGGCAATGTTCTGTTCTGGGACTACTTTAGAAGGAGTGACTGGGGTTAATAAGCTAATGTTTTCCAGGAGAGGGTATCCTAATCTGGGAGAGTATGGGAACAATCAGCAGATTAATTAAGATGTGTGTAATGGAGTGGTATGAACATTTAACTATAGCAATCAGATGAATTGGAAGCACAGTCTCTGTCTCAGGTGGGATCCTTTAGGGACACAGAATCTATTTGCCCCATGAATTACAATTCCCTGTACACTTTTACAGCAAACCTGTGTTAGTGGAGACGGACTCAGGCTCTACCCTTAATTATCATGGTATAAATCTGTAATACCAGAGTGTCCAAAATGAGGAAGACTTGAGTGCCGCAGAAGAACTGGGCAGCAGAGGAAAACTAAGTGGAATCATGGTAGTTTACATGCATAGCTGAGATAAAATCTGGCTCTATGGCTTTGGCGGTGGAGAGGGGAACTCAGTGAGCTGGTATAAGTGAAAGGATGTAGTTTTGGCTCCTCAGCATGACAGTTATGATCCAGCATCCAGGGAAAAAAAGTTGGAGCAGGTTTTTTTTGCTCACATTCCCGAGTAGCCTGGGCTACATACCAGTGGGGAAGGATGGAAGACCTTGGGGGAGAAAAGATTGATTTGGTCCCACTGACTGGTATTATTTATGCCCACAAAATGCTTGCATTAGGGAAGAGTACTTCTGTGACCTCAAGGAGCAACCGCTGTAGGGGTGGCACACGCATTTCATTATCAGTACAGTTACATCTATCCTTAGCCAGGCTGGAGCTGGCACTATACTCCACTGTGAGGGTACTCTGCTTGGATGCCACAGACTCAGGCTTCAAAGAAGGTCTAAGTATTTTCTGTGATATAAAATTAGTTCAGAAGAAGGGATTTAGAGAAATTCTTTTATATCAGTATATATGACTACTTCAAATTTAGGGGGCCTTTGTTGACATTCTTAGCTGAACAGTCAGGCATTTAGGACTTGAGTTCCCTGTGCTTTAACTACTTGGTTTAACTAGTGGGATCTTTGGAGGGGAAAGGACGATCTTGGTGACTGACTTGAGGAAGGCAGTGGAGAGAGAAGAGGACACGTGCATCCGAAGACCTGTGAATAATGATGTGGAAGAAGGGATGTGAATTGTAAAAGGCTCTGCATCCACAAGAGCATCACCTTTTGTTGAGCTCTGAAGAGTGTCTGAAGCCACTTTCCAAGAGTGTCTGAAGCCACTTTCCATCTCACACCTTGTAAAACTTGAGCCTACTGTGTGAGCACTAGCTTTTAGAAATGACAGGCCAGCAACTGAGCTGAAATTCCTAGTGTGCCACATAGCACTACATTGGCATAGAAGAATAGCGGGGACTGGAGTCCTGAGTGGGTCCATTGCCTGATTTTCACTCAAGAAAAAGATAGTGATGCAGATAGCAGCAGCTATTCTATTTCTAAGAGGTATCATGTTAAAGAGCTTGTTAATAGCATCCTGCCTTCTTCCCATCCCTTAGGCAACCAGCATGGGCAGCAAGTGTAAATAAGTAAGATATGCAAAGGACGAAATTTCATTCCAGCTCAGGGCATGTTCTGTGATGCAACAAATGAGCAGTTAGAGGGAAGGCTGGGATGCAAATCTGCAATGCTCCCTCCCAGAGCTGGAGATAATTGTTAAAGGCAGACAGAGTCAGGGTGTGGATGGAGCTGAGTGGGACTGTGTGAGTGGGAGAAGAAACATGCCTGACCGACTCTGGAAATGGGGGGGTGCCTATTCTCGCAGCAGGTGGGTGAGCATGTGGGCTGCAGTGAAAGTGTGTTGAACATGCATGACTGAATTATTAGTTTGTTATATACATGGCTAAGTCAGGTGTGGGGAGGAAGGTGTTCAGTGGAGATTTCTTCTGTCCTTCTGGTCATGGTGTGAAGAAAACACCGAGACCAGTATTTTGATAGGGCTGTGAATCTAGAAGGACTCCCAGTGAGCAATAGCTCAGCATTGAATCCACCTTTTCAGCTCTCTGGGACACTACAGCATCCTAATTCCCTCCAGGGCTTTGTGAACCAGTTTCTAGCTATTGTAAATTGCTGCAGGGCAACAAATCCATTTACATCTGGGTAACAGAAAATATGAATTATGCGCCATCTTCCTTGTCTGTCAATCTGTCTGTCTTTGCCACCCTTGCTGCTTTGTTTTGTTAGCTCTCCCTGGCTGTCACTTGAAGCTAAAAGGGACTTTCTTGTTTCCCCCATTGATTCTCCCTTTCAAATGCAGTTAGCAGTGATCCTGGATTCTGGGCCATGTACCACCATGCATAGAAGCTGCACTGTGCCTTGGGGAGAGGTGAAGGCAGAGCAGGACCAATTTATGATGAGAAGCATCTGGAAACCAAGGTATAAGCCAGGCAGAAAGCAGTGGGGATAGCTCTGAGCACTCATGCTGGAGCCAAAGGACCAGTGGTGACCAGACCCAGAATTACCCAGGCTGGAGGCTGGGGATTAGCAGCTGTCTGACCTGGAGAGGGTTCTCCTTTTGGCCCTTGCTGTGGGTGAGGTTGCTCTGCTGGACCATGGGAGCTAGAGGCTGTGCTGCCCTCAGTCTCTTGAATCACAAAGGTGGTTCTAGTGGGAGAGCCTCTAGCATTGAGAGAGAGTGCGAAAGCCAGAAGGTTAGAGGGGGAGTAACGAAGAGAGATAGATGTGGGGAAGGTGTGGGTGTGCCCATCCTGCATGTGCTTCCCACGGGGACTGTGGCTCCTCTCCAGTTGCAAGGAGTGGCTGTGTGCTTGCTCAGAAGCAGGAGATGGCTGGCATAAGGAAAGCTGCCCCCAGCCCTGGAGCAGTGGGATGGTTTCTGGGCTAGGACCAGTCCTGCTCTGAGTTAAGCACTTCTCCCTGAAGAGCTCTTCTCTTTAGTCTATGGTTTGGATATCTGCTCCTCTTTCCAACTGTGGGAGGTTGGGACTGATGGGGTGTGTGGTGCATGTTTCTGGTGTGTGTGTGTGAAACACCCCAGACATTTGGGCTTCCAAGAACCAAGAGGGTCTAGGGCAGGAAAAGCAGGTGATATTAACCTTGCACATTTTTTTGCTGTTGGTTTTCTTTTACTGAATGAAAATCACACCCTTTGCTCATCATCTCCCCACCCCCCTGCTCTGGGCTTTACATCAGCCTCCTTAATAAGAAGTGCTCTGTTTTTAGTCCCAAGTGAGTGCCAAGCCCTTCACTGCAGGGCTTACTGTTGCCTGAAGCTGTCATCTGAAATAGCAAGCTGGCTCTTCAGGCATGACACACACACCCCTGAAGAGCCAGTCAGAGCTGGGGTACCCTGCATTGTGTATGGGGACTCACAGCTCTCTCCACCCAATCCCACCCCAGCTCCTTTTATTCAACATCATCAATGACTGGGAGGTAGGAGTGAAAAGCAAACTCTCCAGGTTTGTGGTTTATAGTGAATTCCTTCAGGTAGTCAGCTGCCATACTGATGACCCTAGAAGAACCTCACAGAAATTCATGGGTAGAGGGCCCTGTTATTAAAGGGAATTGGCAAAGATACACCTCTGCCAAGCCTACCTGTTATGGGTTTGTGTGGCGTGGGTTTTTTTTGGTAGCGGGGGAGGGGGCTGCAGAGGTCGCTCCTGTAAGAAGCTGCTGGAAGCTCCCCCGGCTCCAAAGAGTCGGACCCGCCTCTGGCCCAGGCCGAGCCCATCAGTGATGGTGGTATCGCCTCTGGGAGAACAGATTGAAGAAGGGAAACTGGCAGTGGATGGGGGGAGTGGAATGTGAGAGGAACCCCTCTGCAGATACTGAAGTCAGTGAA
>VYZV01035562.1:198457-231739 GCA_013401275.1 Pandion haliaetus | reverse complement strand
ACGGCCACCTTCGGGAGCCTCCGCTCCACCGTTCACCCCCATGGGCTGCAGGGGGACAGCCTGCCGTCTCACCACGGGCTGCAGGGCCATCAGCCTCCTCAGGCGCCCCTCCTCCCCCTCCTTCTTCACTGACCTCAGTATCTGCAGAGGGGTTCCTCTCACATTCCACTCCCCCCATCCACTGCCAGTTTCCCTTCTTCAATCTGTTCTCCCAGAGGCGATACCACCATCACTGATGGGCTCGGCCTGGGCCAGAGGCGGGTCCGACTCTTTGGAGCCAGGGGAGCTTCCAGCAGCTTCTTACAGGAGCGACCTCTGCAGCCCCCTCCCCCGCTACCAAAAAAAAACCACGCCACACAAACCCATAACATAAGGTCAGGAACAAAATATTTGGGATTGGCTCCTTTTATTTGTGCACGGTTAGTTGTTGTATGCACAGTGAAGGGCTCTGGGCTGAGAACTGTCCTCTCAAGAGAGCAGTGTCCTTTGGGTACTTTGTTCTTTGAGTGCCCTCACCTTTGATGAATTTGAAGATGCAGCTTTGCTGGAGAAGGGAACTTGTGTCCTTTGGGTAGGGATCACAGTGGTGTCTCAACTAGTGGGTCAGAATTAGGGCAGAGAGGGAGCCCTCCCAGCTTTCTCCTGCCCATGGAGCGTGGCATCTTGTCCAGGCTCTGAATCAGACCACATCTCACAGCTAGCTATGACCCAGACTTGAACTCATCTGGGCCTACTACCTTGCCCCAGTGTCATCCCTCATATTGGCCTACAGAATGACACGCAACACCTTGCTTACATGAGCTCATGAAGCTTACATGAGTTTACTTACATGAGCTTATGAAGGCATCATTGTGGTAGCTTTGTATCAGACACCCAGGAAGTTATGGAGCTCAGAAGAGTCAGCCAGCTGGCTCTTCCCTCATCAGGGAAGTTAGGAAAAATTCTGCCACTGTCCATGCTCATTCCTTATATCCCAGGTAACATGACTAGTGGTGAGAGTATCTTAGAAGTGGTCTGGTGGCCTGGGCTTGGGCTCCAAACTCAGTAATAAGCACAGCAGTGAAGATGAATCACTTGGTAGTCAGCAGAGCTGTGGTTGGGCTCTGTGCATGGAGCACAGATTTTACTTCTGCTGTAGCATTGTCAGTGCAGGCTGGCTGCTTTTTTTCATCAGTGCAGATGATTTAGAGAGATGAATGGTCAGAGTGCAGAGCCCTTTGGGATCCATTGCTCTGAAAGATATGTGGGAATACCAAGCTATTGTTGCATTAAAAGTTAAGCTGCTTCATTGATGCTATATGATCAGTAGTAATCCAAACACATAGCTTAAAAGTATACAAACCAGACCCTTTCTGTTTGGTCCATGTCCTTTCTTGTGACAAAGTGGAAACTAGCATCTCCTTGCTTTATAACTCTCTGATTTAAAATCTTTCTCTCCCTCTTCCCCCACCCTCACAGCAGCCTGTCCTCATACTACTGATTCACTGTGCAATCAGATGGGTGATAACAGATGCTTCAGGAGAAGGGAATCTTCCTCCACAATTTGCTTAGCCAGTTGTGTGGTTGGAGTAGGAGTCAATTCCTTCCTGCTGTCTGCAGCCGTCTGCAGCCTGAAACGACTCATCCATCCCTTACCATCCTAGGGGTACAACTATAAATACTAGCAAGGGTTCAAAGAAGTTGCCAGCCCTTTTTAAGTTCTTTTTCCAAAATCTGCCTTTGACTGCTTCTTACGGCAGCAAAAGCCTTCTGATGAAATACAGCGTGCAAAGGGATGTGAATGGCTGTTCATTCATTTCACCAAGCTGCCCGCCCTCCAAGTGTTGCAGAAGAAGGTTAGAAGGCAATATTAACTCATTTTCACAGTGTGCTTCATTTCAATTAGCAGGATCTCCTCTAATTTTTCACTTGGCCGCAACACGGTGGCATCTGTCATGTCTTAGAGGTAGGTTGGGACATTTGCTGTACTGAGTGAGATAGACACAGTGGAAAGGGACGTGGCCCTGTGCAAACGTGGACCTGGCAACTTTTAGTCAGACACAGCCCTTCTTCTTGCCTCAGTAGCTAAGTCTGCAGGGAATTAACATTTCCATCTCAATTTCGGTGGTTAGGAGTGACATCCTCTTTCTATAACCATATGGCGTGTGAAAACAAATACATCTGCATGGTCCAAATCAATCCAGAAGGCTGGAAAGCAAAGCAATGGCTATCAGAAAAATTACCCCTCTCTTCCTTGCTCCTTCCTGCCTGCCCCAGTTGTTTCATTTGCTGATCCGTATTTCCACCCACTCCAGCTGGGCCAAATTTGGCTCTGTCTGGCGGAGATAAGGGCACCAGGAATGTCATGGATGGTGGGAAAGGGGAAGAGGATTGGGGCTGGGATTCATGGGGATTGGGTACCCTCAGGAATGGCCAGGTGATGGCTCTCATGCCCCCAGCCCCTCCCAGGCCCCCCTCCAAGCCCATTTCTGGGATCCTGACTAACTTTGGCAGTTGGCTGCCGATGCAAGAGGGTTTCCATGGCAACATACCAGTGCTGCTCGCTCCCTCCTCCTGCTCTGCTTTCCTTTCCCTCCCTCTCCCTCTCCTCACCCCCCTCCCCAGCCCTCCTGTTTCTCATGCCTGTTGCCATGGAAAAGTCATAATCCACAAAGAATTTCAGATCCCCCCACCCCGTTGGGTTTGGGTTTTTTTTTGGTGCTAAAAGTTTGCTTTTTAGTTTAATGTGTGGGTAGGGGAGGCTCCATCTGCCACTTCAAAACCTTGTCCCTGGGCAAGAGGGAAGTCTCTGTCTTGGACTCGAAGGTCCTCCCAGAGAGCAGTGGTGGTGGTAAGCTGCAGAGGGGAGCTCCAGCTGATGGGGACTCCGGCAGGGTTACAGCTTTGAGAAGTGCTTACATGATACTGGAGGTTATGACTGTTTTTGAATGGACCATGTCATTTGGAGTCTGGAGTCTGAATCAGTGATGTTTAAGTGCCCAAGACACGTTGGAAAAAAAGGAGGAGTGAGAGATTTCTGAAAGGTGCCTGCTCTGGAGGCTGCTTTTTCTGAAGTGAACATAGTGACTGCTGCCAACAGAAAAGGGTGCAGAGAACTCATACGCTGCCACAATATGTGCACAGCAAGAGCTGTGGAAATGATGCAGCCGAAGGTACTGAATGAGACCAGAACTAGAGCCCACATTATCCCACCTGGTGCTCATGCCAATTCCCAAGATTTCAGAGTATGTCCACACTCTGTCAGGACTTGTGTGTGAGGTTTGTGGGTTATGTTTTAGTTTGTTAGCTTAAGCACCAATTAAAGGTGAAATCAGTTAAGTTTCTGCTCAGATTAAATACATTTGCCTAGATATCTGTGAAAAGCACTGGGGTTCTTTGATAGCTTTGCTGCTCTGGGTAGCAGAACTGGTTGAACTGGAGGGAGCTGTGGTATGGTAATAGATGTGGGAATTGACCCTTTGCTGCACTGTACACGGAAATGTTCTGGTCTCACTCCCAGAACGCTTGCTGTTGCCATCTGCGCTGTGTTCAGGCTTCCTGCAGTGGGCACTGTGGGCTGGGATCCTCAGATGCATGTTGGAAAACCTTATTCACAGTATTTCTAGGTCCAAGGAGTACTGGAAGTCTCCTGAGCAAAGAAATATTCTTGGGAGGTTTCTTACTCTGACTGTTCAAGAGGGAGAAGGGAAAGGATTCGGATAATATATCCCAAATTTGGACCTTGTACTTATTTCAGACCTCCTGAGAGTCTTTTATTGGACACAATGTTAGCATCATGCCTGAGGCTTCTTTAAACTGACCTTTTCCTAGAGAAGAAGCAGAAGAGTGATTCAAGATCAAATGCAGCTCTAGAGTAAAATGACACATTTACTTCACTGGAGTTGCACAACACAGGCTGGATTTGACTCCTTCTCTTTCTCTTCTTGTTCAGGAAACATTGAGGATGCACATTTTGTTTCTTTTTTTATATAGACAGCTACATTCAGGCAGACACCTAACCTATGCATTGTGGTTACCTCTCCCCATTGTCTGTGTGTACCAGGCTTCTGAGTCACTTGCTGCTCACCTGGCCTCAGATGCCGTAGTAGTCACAGAGTCTAAATTGGACATGTGGAGTAGGTGATGGAGTATAACATGGAGTATTTTCAGGCTGTTGGAGAAATTACTGATTTACAAAACCATAAAGTCACAGTGCTGGGTCATTGTAGCTCCTCTTCTTTTGCTTGTATTCCTGGAAGGTGATGGATTTTCAGCTGCCACAGACTGTGGTCTGTCCTGCAGAAGGCAAAAAGCCCTATCAGTCAGCAGTGCTCTACCTCTTTCCTTGTCAATATTCCTTTACTCTGTTCTAGACAAATGGAATTTCTTCAGACCCATGCCCTGGGTTTCTTGTCTTCTTCTGTCTTCAACCTCTTTTCTGACACTGCTGGAGAAGAAGCCTGAGTGGTCACAGTGCCATGTTGGGCATGGGCAGGTGGACCCCATCTATGTGTTTCACAGAGGCTCCTCAACATCCAGCAGCAGAGAAAAAATCTTCAGTCACTACCGATCTGGTCTAAGAGTTGAACTGTTGATCAGAAGGCAAATATTTACTTTCTTTTTGCACCTTTCAGGCCCCTGGAATGGATCCCAAAAGGTTTTCCAGAGCACTGTGTGAGAATGTAGGAGCGCACTGACCGTATCAGCAGACACAGTCACCCTCCTGCTTAGCAAGACCTTGTGTAGCCCCAGACATCACTCTCTCTTTTACCAAAAGGAAGAGAAGGAGGGCATGTAACTTTATTTAACAGGGCCTGGACTACAAACTACATTACAAAACACTCTACAAAGTTAATAATACAAGGCACAAGTCGGATGTGATATCAATGATGTAAATGTGTGAACTCTGAGTAGGACTTTGGCAATGTTCCCAGCCATGTTCAAAATGTACCCATGATATTTCTATCTCCCATATTGGGAACCCACTAGAGACAGGCAGAAAAGACTTAGGTTGAGCTTACTGTCCATATTTATCATTCATTTCAGAATAGCATCTTCCTCCCACACTGATCCATTCTCACAGCACTACATATGCACCCAGCTCAAAGCAGGAGGCTTCACACTCTGACTTTTGGGGCAAGAGTTGAGAATGGAGAGATATGTCTGAAGGATTCAATGTGTGTTGGGAAACCCAAAATAGATGGTGCAAGGGAATATGGACCCTCTAGCTGTGCAGGTTGAGGTAATGAAAGGGCTTAGCAAGCTGTCAAGTCATGGGACTTTGGGGCAGAAAGGAGGCATGCCTGAGTGTAGGAACCCAAGCAAAAGACTGGAAGGAGATTCTTGGTATTTGTCTCCCTTTTTTATTTTCCCAGTGTTTGAAAAAGGAATGATGTCAGTGGAAGAAGAGCACAGAGGGGTTATGGGGGGGTGACCGGGGTGGGAATAAGCAAAGGCTGGGGGCTGAGGATCTGCAGAGTAATTTTTTATTTGGGGCCTGGGGTCCAGGGAGCACCTGGATGGGGACATCTGGGCTTTCAAAGCCTTGTGGCCCACAGTGGGAGCACAGAAAGTGCCAGCGTGTGGTTGAGCTGGCTGCAGTGGAGGTGGCAGTGCCCCAGCAATGGCTCCGTTGGAAGTGCTGATGAAGGTGATGGCTGGCAGTAGAGAGCCGATGGGAAGGACAGCAGAGGTGGCAGTTTGGATGGAGAAGTCACAGCACAGGGAAGGATGCTGGTGCTGAGGAGGGTACAGATTGCAGCAAGTGTTACAGTAGCGTTTGGAGTGCTAACTGCAAGTGAAGACAAGGGTGGCTAATTACAGCCATGATTGTGAAGAGGAAGAGGAGGCAGGCTCGAGGAGAAGTGGTGAGGTCTGCGATTATGGCGTTTCGCAATGAAGATGCTGCTGCTCAGTGTGGGGCTACAGGGGTTCACCTCTGGTATTAACTGAAGCTGTGCTCTCCACATGTGCCAGCTTGTGGCTTGCTTGCTTCTCCTTCTGTCTCACTCTTCACTTTCTTTGCTACTGCACCATTTTCCCTGTCTGCATGTAGTCTGCAGAGAAATGCATTAATGGTTTTGTGTAGGAAAAAAAAAAGAAAGAGATCTTAAATTAGACACTACCCCACTGGTGATGCATCCTGTGCCCCTTGTCAGACAAATGCTAGCTGGGAGGTCTTCTTGGAAAGAACGAGGTTTTCCTAATGCTGCAAGAAAAAAAATTGCGACGAAAAAAATCCCAAGGAAGTTTAAAGGGAAGGGGGAACAAAAAATCCTCCCAAAAGAACTGTAATTGTTCTGAGATCTTCCTCAGCCCAAGGAAGGGTTAATGCTTTAAATGCAATGTAATTTCAGCGGCACTAAAGAACACGTTGTCATGGAAACATCAACCCACGGAGGGATAGAAAGAGGGAGAAGGGAGAGGGAGCAGCAGCTGAGAGCGAGTGGATNCCCAGTTACTGACAGGAGTGATTATTTGTTTGTTTTCATTGATTCCCCCTTGGAGATGTGATAGGGAAGAAAGTGATAGGGTTCCATCTTGGCTGAAACGCTACAAACCCAAGAAAATCTAGTCACGCTTTTTGGACCGAGTCTCCTTGCGGGCAGTGGCTCTGCTCCCACGAGCACTGTGAATTTGCTGCCCTTGCAAATGCATGAAGGCTTTCAACACTTGAAAAATGTTGAATAACCCCCAAATCGCTTGTGGTTTCTTGGTGGGTCGAAAAAGTTAAGTTAGTCTGCTGTTTCAGAAAATGTAATCAAGGGATTTATTTCAATCTCTGCAACTAGTTTAGCCTTGTCTGGCTTCTGGCAGTGGTTAGAGGGACCTTTCTGGCAGATTTGAGTGGTTTTCTGCAAGCAAGAAAGTCTTGAAAGCTCTAGAGGAAAACTTATATGCTCACCTGCTTGCTGGTCTTGACCCCCAGGGCAGAAACTGGAATGAGCTCTGGATAAATACTGAGATGCCCTGATGGTTGACTCCCAGCACACCAGCCACCTTCAGAAGACCAAAGGGGCTGTTGACATGCACGTCTACTTGGCCAGTTGTTCTAAGCTGTGGCCCACAGCCATGTGGGTCCATGGGAGGTTCTGAAGGGACGTGCAAAAAAGATTAAGAAAAGTAAGGCTGTTGTCAGTGGGATTAAATTCACTATATGGGGACAGTAGTTCAACTGGAATATTTTTTATGTATCTGCCAATTGACAGAGCTTGAAAAACATCATGATGAAAAATCACTCTGAAGAGCCTCATTTGACTTCTGTTCTGTGACTGCTTGTCCTATCAATGTTTGTATGACCGTGCCCTAAGACAGATAAACAGATCTGAAGGACAGCGCTTAACCTTTCACTATTTGCCTGTTCCTAGTGGTATGGCTTCCATCAGTGACCTGTTAGGTGGATGCCAAGACATAATTGTGACCCACTGTCGGCTGTTCTGACAAGTGTAATTTTCCATGCTTTTACTGCCCCATGTAAGCAGATTCTTAGTCTTTGCAAATGGGAGAAATACCTTGAAGACTAGTTTTACTTTGGAGAAAAGTGGTATGTTATCTGTTCCTAATGAATAAGGAAGGATGGAAAGATGTAGCAATAAAAAAATAATACTTTAAAAAAGTAATTGGCAGGAATTTATTAACTCAGTAAAGCTTTGCAGCTTGATCCAATTTTGGACTGAACATTTAGTTTTTATTTTATCCAGTCACTGTAACAGTTTTGACCTTAAAGCTATTTTTCTATTAGCTATTTTCTATTACTTAAAGGTTTAGTGAATCAATTCAGAAGTGTATTTGTTTTTATCAAAGTTTTTTGGATTTCTGAGGATAGGCTGATTTCCTACGCAATTTATAGATATTTCCAGCTTTAACCAGAGTATGCTCTCAAAACACTTTTCCTTGTTTCTGTTTTATTTCCAGTGAGGCCAGAAGGTGTAGAGATAGATTCTCAAGCTACTTAGGACTGTATCATTTTCCCAGCAAAAAAGATAATTTTGGAAGAAAAGTCATAAATATTTGGGGTTTAAAATGGAATATTTTGACATGGAAATCCTATTCGCTGCCTCCTGTGATTTGGAAAATGGGAATTTTATATTCCCATTTCTCCTTCATGAAACTTGGATGAAAATCCAAGTGATATCCAAGTGAAAATCTCCAGTGATATCCCTTCCCCCGTTGAGGTGATGGTGTTCCTTGTAGGACTCTTTCAGGGTGGCACATTACAGATGTATTTTAACTGGGGCTCTTGTTCATAAAGGAAAGGGCAGAAGGTGTCACGCAACAGACCAGACTGTGTGGGTGCATGACCATGCCAGAAGCTTCATTTTCTGTCCAATGTCATTACAGTTTTCAGATCTTATAGTTTTCTTTCTTTCTGACAAACTGTTGACCTCCTCATGAGAAAATGTTGTTGTCAGGTTCTTATCCCCATTTTCCATTTAAAAAGTGGGTTTGATAGGTAATTTTTCCTGGCTCTGGCATTTGTGAAAATAGGATGCGTGTGAGAAAAATCTGGCTTTGTTTGGGTTTTCAAGATAATGCTGTGACCGACATAGCAGATGGGGCAAAATGAAGATTGATCCTGCCTTTTTTTCCATAAACAGGATACCTGTGTTTCCTCCAAGTGACCTAGCTCTCACAGTCTGGCCTTGGTACTGTCAGCAGCACCCTGGCAAAAGGAGTGTAAAATACCACTAGACGTGAGTGGCAGCACCTCTTTCCGCCTTTCTATCAAAGGCAATGACTACACGGGATGAAAAGCAAGTGGGAGATCAGGTCCTAGATGGTATTAGGTACATGGAAGAAAAAGTTATTGTGGAAACTCTGAACCACTCTAAAGATCACTGAAGCAGTTGGACCAGCAGCCTTTCACCTAGGTGTCATTACTGTCATTGCTGCCCTAGGTTGGAGCTGACCCCATGTTCCCCACTGAGGGGGTAATTCAGTGACTTTTCATGATGAGTCCCCGCCTCTGTCCACTTCCTGATGGACATCTGTCCGTGCTACAAAACCCTGTGCTGCAGTGCTTGAGTTTCCTCTTACATTTTTCAGGAGGGAGGCTGGGGATTGCACAGACTCTGGAAAGTGAGCTTCACTGCTTGTTCTCAGGAATGGTCCCGTCCCATTAGGATCAAGCAGTGTGTGCAGGAAAGCAGCCCTGCCATTGCTCTGGCTCTCTACGTACTCTAAGGATATATATATCCTCAGTCCCAAGGAACTGTCAGCTCAGAGTCTTTCTGAAATGACAAATTAATGGTAGATAAATAGAAGAAATAGGAAATAAAGTGGAAGAACCATCTTTTTTATGAATTAGAGAAGGAGCGATGGAAAAAGATTCATCCTTCCACTGTCACTTGGAAGTCTCAGCACACATGTACATTGTTTTCAAAACAACTTTGCTGAATATGATGGAGAAACAGCAAGGACAGATTAGTAGAAATTTGTCTTCCACCAGAAATGGGTATTTCACAGGTCAGGATCAAACAACAAGAAAATTCATCTTCCTAGAGATGAGGGGCCAGAATCTCAGCAGATCAAACAGTATATCACTCCATAGATGTCAGCTGAATATCACTGATTTATTCCAGCCCAGTATCTGCCCTCCTGTCTTTTAAAAAGGTGTGGACAGCAGGGAGAAACCAAATTAATCTCTTATATCTCTGTTATCTTGTAGCCTGAGGGATATTTCCTCATCTAGATGCCCTCCTAACCTCTTTGCTTAATGAAAATGATCTTGAACTCTGGGCATTTCTCGAAGCCTGCTGGTCAGGTTAGTTCCCAGCAGTATAAAATGGCTGTAGCCTGGACAGATTTTCTGGTGCAGGATGCCTGCACAATTTGGAATTTGGTTGGTCTCCTTTCTACACTTGCTTTCTTTCTTGCAGTGCATCTCCCCAGATTCAGTGGTAACACTGACAATGAGAGAGACAGGAACAAATGAAGAAGAGTGACATACTGTTCCTTTGAGATTTAATTTTCCTAGTCAATGGTTGCTTCTATTTTTCCCCTATCTTGTTTTGGTTTTGTTCTTCATGATAGCAGAAAGAACAGAGTCTGTGCCCCTTGTTATGTAAAATGAGCTGCACTTGTGCCCTTTGCGTGGAATCCTTTTGCTGTAAATTGTACCTGACACTGGACAGTTGTTACACAGAGCCAGATGTGACCACCTTTCACAGCGCCACAAGCTACCGGCACTGCAGCAGAGGGAGGCAGTGCAGGAGGCTGGGGCAGCACGGGGCAGTGAGCGATGGGAAAGCCTCTGAAAGGCTCAGCCAGGGTCAGTACCAGCCATGGGGAAGTTTGATTGAAGGCCTAGGAGGAGCCTGTTCTCACCTTTTTTGGGGGTGAGCAATTGGGTTTGATATCCCTTGGAGACTGTCTTAGCTCAAGAGACTTCATGCACCCACAGCTGGGTCTCGATGGCTGTTGTGCATGTATTCACTGTCCTCTGAGGCAGAGGCAACAGGAATGCTGAGGAATGGCATGGAGAAGAAATATCTGTATTATTTTAAGCTTTCCATGGGTTTGAAGAGTGGAGGTTTAAATCAGAAGTTGAAGGGATCAGTTGCAGTTTTCTCATTAAAAAAACCCTATACTATTTCAGTCTCTCAGACGAGAGCAGAAGCTATTAACAATATAGTGGTGGTTAAATCTTATTCGTCAATCACTTGCCACTTGAAGTTCAGAATTCCCATTTGTAGATAAATACACTGGTGCTAAACTCCCTCTTCCCTGTCCTTTGAGTCCACCCACCTTTCTGTCTGTCCATCCTTGTCCAGGAGCAGACATGAAGGGTGGGCAGGACTTGCTGCAGGGCAGGACTGATGCACTCTGCAAAGGCTGTTTCATCAACCCAGGGTCTTGAGGCATGGGGTGCGATGGACTGAACCAAGGCAATGTCCAAACTTGCCCACGCAGTCAGCAGGTTTAGGAGGATCGATTCCCAGCAAGGCACTGGAGGTAGAAGTAGGAGTGCTTAGTGCTGATTTCCAATGCATGTCCTTCAGAGCTGTCTCTGGGGCAGAGAAAAATTCAGTTAACATCCTCCCTGTCTCCCCCAGAAGCCCCCTCTGCCTGCCACATTTGCCTCTCCTGACTTTCTCCATCACTAGCTGAAACCATTTAAAATGTCATCATCTCTCTGCTGGTCCTAAATTGGCCATCTGATGTGGTTTTAATGCTCTATTTCCTATGCCAACCAGCCTTTGAAACACTCTCCATTAGCTTGCAGGGCTGACAGCCTCACATCTAGGGTGGGTGATGCTACCTAATGGTCAGAGCACAAGGATGGGAAGACGTGTCCCCCCGTGTCTGATTTGTTTTGTGCCTACAGACATGTCCCTTACTTCTTTGTTCCTGTCTGTACCACAGGGCTCACAATGTCGGCCTGTTTCCACAGCATCATGTATGTTTTGCTCCCATATGGCTGAGTTTGGGCATTGCAGCCACTGCATCTCCACCAGGCTGGGATGTGCTTGCATTGCGGCCACTGCATTTCCACCAGGCTGGGATGTGCTTGCATCAGGCAGCTTTAGAAGTGCCCATGTAAGAAAAATTCTTTGCTGAAAGGTGTTTCTAGCAAATTAAATTAAATTTCCTGTGTCTTCCCCCCCTTGCCCCTTTTCTCTCTCCATCTTGGAGTCCAAAACATCCCGGCAATCATGGATTAAGCCCTTTACAGGCACAGTTTCATCTTGGGTTACTTCACCTGCATATACAGCCTGCTGCCCTCACGTTGTGCCCTGTTGCAGCTGGTGGCTCAGTGCAGACAGGCCAGGGAGTCTCCCAGCCCCCTGATTGCCTCTTTGGGCACTGGAGCATGTGTAGGCTGTAGGGAGGAAAAATTCCCCTGGCAGAGCAGGCAGTAGTAGTGCTGGCATACCAGGGCAGCACTGCTGCCGAAGGGGATGAGTCTCACTGCAGTAGTGATGGAGGGCATAGCCACTGGAGTGTAGCTGCCTTGCAGCATGCTGCTGACTTGGCCTGCTAGGGAGTCCTTCAAGCCCTGATGCTTTGTCACACAGGCATCCCCTTGCTCAGCACACCCGAGCAAGCCTCTCAGCTCCCCGTGTGCCACTCTCTCCCTGCACCCCTGTGTAGGTGATGGGACCCAGCAAAATGCAGAAGTGCAGGCAAAGCTGGGGGGAGCTGCTTCTTCTGCACTCCTGCAAACTTTTGTAAACACGTTTCTAATGGGTTCAAGAGAAAACCCTCTGAAGAGTTACTGTGCCAAATTTGGAGACTAATTTCAGTCATTAAGGTGTGAAATGAGGGATTTTAGTGCTACTTTAAGTGTAAATCTCAAGGCAGCTCCAAGGATTGGAGCTGCTGCTGATCCCTCCTTAATTATTATTAGTGGTTCTAATCTTTCTGGTGGAAAACAAACAGAAATGACACCCTCTTGTGTCATAGCTGTTGCTGATTTCCTCTTCTTGTCAGGCTGTGCAAAGGAGTTTCCCGTAGTGGCATCACTCTCAAGTGGGAGGGGAAAGAGGGCTGAGAACTGTTTAGTATTGCTGTTTGTTTAATTAGATGTTGGCACTGCTTCCTAACCACTGACATATAAAGCTGCAGCTCCCATCCTGCTAATGGCACCCTTATCTTCTTGAAGCCTTGCTTTGTCTTTACCCTGGTGGCCAGTGCAGAGAAGTCATTAAATGGGTATAGCTGTAATCTTGGTCCACTGGAAGTCTTCCCCACCACCAGAACCTTACACAGGTCTGGTAGGCTACACATGCCCAGCGATGGTCTGTGCGTGGCATTCCTCGGTACCAGAGCAATGCAAATGGCTGGGAAAAGAATGCTAGAAAAAGAGCATGTGTGGTCCTGACATGGGATGTTTTACACCATTGCAAACAATTGCGTGGCTAAGATTTTCCATGCGGCTGATGTTTTGGGGTTCTCTCAGTGTTTGGGTGCTGAATGGGTCCAGCTTTTGGAAAATAACAAATAGTCTGATTTGAAAATCATCCTGTTGCAAATGTTTCACACTGGGCTCCCTTATGGCTGTGTTTCCTATGCTGTGCATGTCCCCTGAAGGTCACAACATGGAACAAGTATGGAATTTCCTTTAGAAGTAAACATAATTGCTGGTTGCGCTTGGTAATGGGGAATTAGTGGATGAGTTTGGTTGATTAATGGAGTTAGGACAAAAAATTTGTTTGCGAAAAGGAAGAAGCTAAAATCATGACTTGTTTTTTCATTTGTTCGAAGAAGTTTCCCTGTTACCAATGCTTTCATTAAACTAGCAGGGAATTCTCTTTGTGCAGATAGTGGGAAAGTGTGAACACACTGAAAGAACAGATTTTTTTTTTTCTTTTTTTCTTGAAATTGGTTCAAATCGAATTCAGAAAGCACAAACTGAAGCTGAATATCAGGAAGTGTTTCCTGGTGTCGTGGTGTAATAGAGCAGAAGAAACTCTCATGTCTACAGTAGAAATGTTGCTTGTGTAATTTATAGGAGAATTGAGCAAAGCATGAGAGGGCAGAGTCCTGGGGCTAGCCCTACAGGTAGCTTGGTCATCTCTGCCTCTCACAGTGACTTGATACTACTGGTGCCAGAGCAGGTGTATAAAGGCAAAATCTGCTTCATGCAACAGGATTGTGAATTGAAGTGAAATATATGAACAGGGGAAACTGTCAGAGTGCCACAGAGATGTCATATAAGCCACTGAACTGTGAAATGTGTATTTGCCTCCTTCTCTTCCCCACAGTGTCATTCTGGACAGTCTGACAGTTAAGAAAACAATAGACCTGATTCTCATTTACAGCAACATCACTTTAACATGCTCTCACAATGCAGCAAGGCCTTGAAATGAGTGTAGCTGTAATCTCGGTCCACTTAAAGGTCTTCCCCACTGCCAGAGAAGAGCGAAGAGGTCTTACGATAAATAAGATTGAAGCCCAGACTGTTTAATAGTCCATTTGTACAGCTGACATGAGATGCCCCAAAGGGTGGTGCCTTGCACAGAAGTGACAGGGCCTTTCCAGACAAAGAGAATCATTAATGTTGGCTGTGGGGATTTGCAGGGCTGATCACCCTTTAGTTTGATCTTGCCAGGTGTAAGGCATGACTCTGTCCCTACAGAAAAGGACTTTCACTGGGCTATCTCAACATCCACTGTCCCTATTCCTAAGCTGCTTCAGATGATTGCTTTGGGACCTGTGAGGCGTGCTGGCTCTGGTAGGGATGGAGCTTCTCACAGGTGGACTTACTCTTCTCTCTGCAGCTTCCCTTATCATTGCCGCAATGTTTGGGCTGGGGGTAGGCTATCTGCACTGCTTCACCTGTAGGCCATCACTGTCCTCAAATGACGTGAAATCCCCTTTGGAGAGTGAGGAAAATGTAGGCTGTGGCGTGTGTTTACACGGCTAATTGCTATGGATCCCTCTGCCCTTTGTGGTAAGGGGAAATCAAGGACTGTGGATACACACATATGTGTGACTCTTACGTGTGCTTTCAGGAACTCATTGAGTGCCAATATGGGTCATCGCTTCCCTATCCCAGTCACAAAACAGGGGCAATTGCCTTGCCTTGCCTGATTGTCCTGATGCCTGGAGTAATTGTCCTGTTTCTCCTACCCCCTTCCTCTTAGATTTTCCATTGTTTGCACTGTGCTCCTACCGTTCCAGTGTAAGCTGCAGGGGAAAGGAAGGCTCTCATTTCAGGTTCGGTTCCCAAGTGTTAATGTTCTCCTTGCTCTTTTCTCTCTCCTGCAGGTACCTGATCAATGTCACCTTTGAAGGCAGGAATTTGTCATTCAGTGAAGATGGATACCAGATGCATCCCAAGCTGGTGATCATCCTTCTGACCAAGGAGAGGAAGTGGGAGAGGGTAGGACATGTTTGGTAATTCTCAAACTGTGTCAGAAAGGAGGATGGAGGAAGGTTCCAGGCAAATAATCCCCCCCCACCTTTCTGTACTTCTTATCAAGGGCTGGCAGTCTCCTCCTTACATCCTGGATCACTGGTATCTCCAATACTCAGGCTGCTGTCTTCTCCATGCAGGATGCCATTACATTCTTGCATTAGTGTGCATAAAAAATTCATCAGCTTTCCTTCTGTAACCTCTGAACTTAAGTTTTCTTGCCTTTCAGAGAAAAGACCTCCTCTGTGCCATGGGTTTCAATGGCAGAGACAGAAAATATTTCTCTGCATGGCTTGGAGGCAGTGAAGTTCTGTATGCTAAACAACTGTGATTGAGGTACAGCCACACTTAGTAATATATGCCAGTGTTAACTGTGCTTGATATATCTGGCCAGTGTCATTTGCAATGGGATGGTGCATTAAGTAGGATGTGTACGTGAGATCATATTGAGTTGTTCAAAGATCCAAATTTGCATATTTCTGAAAAACTTGCATGTAACCCAAAGCACCATTTTAGAAATGGTGTGGATTTCTGTGTTAGTGCAAAGCTTTGGTTCACTTCACCTCCCACATAAATGTCAGTGGTCCAGGCTCAGAACAAGCACTCCTGAAGAGTTTGAATTGAAGTAGAGGTGGTAGTTTGAGGGCTAAGAAAATAAGATCTAAAAAAGTGATGGGGGTGAGAAGTCAGAGCGAAAGCAAGGAGAATTCAGCAGAGCACTCAATAGATATGAAGCAGAGCATGGTCTGGACGTGATCATGTGTATGGTTTAGAAAAATGCTCATTTGCCCCACCAGGCACAAAAAGCCTTCTCCCCTTGGCTACGTGTTCTCTACATGGACTTGCAAGTGACCTGCCTGGCCAAAGCCAGGAGGAAATTCATGGGGAAATGAGAATGAAATAGGGAGCTGTCAGGAGAAGTGCATACAGAAGAGGGCTGGAGGAAGAACTTTTGAAGGAGGCCAAAGAGCCACCACATTAGTGCCTGGCAGGCACAGTCTCTCAGTAGTTGCCGGAGTTTGGGGAGAGGGTTAAAGGCCCTAGCTTGTGCCTGGTTTCCAGGAAGACCCATCTACCTCGTGGTCTTGGCACTGTGCAGAGTAGAAGAGAGTGTACGGTCTGGGAGAGTCAGCAGAGGTCTTAGTGGACAGGAGTATAACGAAACATATGGCATGGCGTCAGCATGTGTGGATAACTCTTGGACATCTTTGGAGGCAGGCTGGCTGGATATTGCACAGGGGGTGGGCAGGCAAGGCTCAGGCTGCTGAGACCTCATGTCAGGCTCTGTCACACAACTTCACTAAAGCTCACCAGGCAATGTCCAGGAGGATTTGTTCCTAGCTGGCACCAAATTTGTTCTCAAAGAAGGAAAACAAGGCAGCAGCAGCATGAATCCTGCTAGGGATTATAAGCCAAGCCAGCTGTGGGGAATCTGTTGCTGAAATGTTTTGCAGGCTCTGGGGAGGCACAGCTAAATGCAGTCCTGATTCTATGCTGATTGTCACATGCATAACCCTGTCACACCCTCAGTGGGGGCTTGGGGGCTTCCAAGCGTGGTAAGGGGGGTTGTTCAGTCTCTGAGAGCATATCCATGGTCTCTCAGATGAACCAGACACTTAGTGGAAGGGATGCTGGTGAGCTGGAGTGTTGGGGTTAGCCCTGGGACCTGCCTGAGCCTTGCTGTCTGTGGGGACTACTTGGCATCCATTAAACCAGAACAGTTCTTCGTTTCATAGGAGCTGGGCTGCCTTGAAATGAGACTATGATGAACTATGGTATTAGTGGTACGAAAAGCCCATAGTGCTTCCTGAACACAAATGTTTTACCTTGAAGTGGGCATCTTGCTCAGTGGGAAGATCAGATTATTATAATCAGACTCTGAGCTGTTTGAATTTTACACTGGTGGGTTCTTTCTGGAAAACGCAGAAGTCATGTCCAACATGCTCTGATCACAAAGACCTCTCATACCTTGAACCTCATACTCTTCTTAATTTTCTCCATTCAGTGGAAATGCAAACATTAAAATATAAGGGTGAAACAGAGCTCTCTGTTGCAAAGATCCTAATTTTATTCTGTGTTTGCAGAATGTCACGCAAAACAGACTGCTGGCCCTTAACAGCAGCTCCCAGGCAATGCCATGATACAAGCCATAAATTATTCTTATATTATTAGCACACAATCCCAATACCTGTCTAAGTGCATTGCTTTGCGGTGTAAAATCATCCAAACTCTCACTAATTTTTGCTAAATTAGCAAGGTGCTTTGTCCTGGCAACTTCTAGGCAATATACAGAAGAAACCGTGCAAAGCGCAGGAGGGTTTCCAAGCCAGGTTTTCCAGCTCAGGCAGTAGGAGACAAGAGATGAAAGGCTGCATGGGAAACATTGATTCAGTCCATTTGTGTGTGTTCACTATAGCTCAGTCTTTAATTACATCGCTGCACACTTTTATCCATAATCAGACACTGTGCCTAGAAGGAACATCAAGAGGTCATTTAGTCCCTCCCTGTGCCCAAGGGAAGGATCAAGTAGGCTGAAATTATTCCTGACAGATGTTTGTCTCACCTGTTCCAAGTCCTTCTATGCTAGAAACTCCGTGAAATCCTGAGGCAAACTCTTCCATGGCTTCTTTCTCTTTACCGTGGACAGTTTTTCTAATGTCTAACTTAGATTTCCCTAAGTGCAGTTTAAGCCCATTACTACTTGGCATCTCCCTAGTGGACATAGAGAATTGTTTATTCTCTTCCTCTTCTTATCTTCCCTATGTATGTTTAAAGGCTTCTGTCATGTTGTCTCCCAGTCGTCTCTGCTGTATATTAAACAAGAATTTGTTCAGTCTCTCCTGGTAGGTCATGTTTTCTAGTTTTCTGATCATTTTTCTCAGTCTCCTCTGGATTTAGTGGCACAGCTTGCTGCTCTGTACAGCTTGGTGCAGTTGATTCTTGAAAGATGGCAAAGAGATTGTAAGGAGTACGTCTCATGGGATATATATATATATATATATAAAGAAATGTTTTAAAACAGGTGCGAAGCCTTCCATTTTCTGAGCGGCAAAGATGCAGACAGTGACTGAACTCTTTCAGGATTTCAGGTCTGTGAAATTTTTTGAGATTTTGATTTTTTATCCCAATTTGGAAAGGAATATCTTCAAAACCTCACCAGTTATTTCAGAATAGGAATTAATTTTCTAGAAGGGCTACAGCTGCCCCCAGACTCTGATGATGATAAATCTCCTCCTGCATCCTTCAGACAGACTGAAGCCTCTTAGGGCCAATAATCATGAAAGAACATGTAGAGCAACCACTTTCTGGAAAGGGGCAGTAATCTGGGCTCTTCTGCTCTTGTAGCCATCAGTAACGATTCCTCTTGTGATAAGCAAATGTGCTGCATTTCATTCACTTCTCTGTTCTCTGCTCCTTAGAGGCAAAAGGCTGCATGCCTTCCCTCACAACCTTTTAATTAGCTGGTTATTACAGCTCTTTGCTTCACTATCCAGACAGCCTTGGTGTGTTTTGGGTGCCTAGATGGCCCTGTTGTATTTATCATAGAGGGGCAGGCAGGCAGATGGAGGTGATGAAGGAGATCCAACCTTATGCCTCATAAAGGGCTGTGCCTCAATGCAGCAATGAGCTGGGGCCAGAGGTCTTGCAAGGTGAGCCAGAGGATCAGTACTAGACTAGGTTTTGTGTCTGTGGGTTGTGATGTTTTGTGTGGGAAAAGTTTTCAGCCAGGCTTTTTGTTTACTTATTGCCTTTCTCCTCTGCTCTCCTATAATCCCACATATGATGAGGACTTATTTCTGGGTTCATGATCCCTCATGAGAGCTGACAAGTGCTGCTCTCCAGCTCTTGCTCACATCCACCTTCCCTGCTGAGGCAGGGCACAGCAGTCCTGTCCCATTAACTCCTAGCTCCTCCTGTCTGCTGCCTCACTTTCCCTCAGCAAACCTGGGAATGACACAAACGTTACTATTTCTGAGGCCCTCTTTGGGATTCTTTCTCTTTAATTTCTTTAATTTCTAGTGAGTGTTGCATCACTTCTACACTGGGTTGTTCTCAGCCTCTCCCTTTTGCTGATGCTTCTCTCCCTCTTTCCTTAGGTATGTCACTGGGGATTCAGAGCACCTTTCCATGCAGCTCATAACAGCAACCTCTCGTGCCACCCCACAAAGCCCTTTGATTGCAGGTTCCCTGGGGCACCTCTTACCACGCATGCTCCCGTAACTCCTGCTCCGGGCTGGACAAGCAAAGCCCCAGGTGATGGGTTTGGTCAGGATACCACTACAAGCCATCTTAGAGGGGGACAGATGGGAAACTTATGCTGGAAGATTCATTCTCCCTGCTGCATCTGCTAATCCTCTGCCCCTATCAACCTTCAACCCCCAACCCCCTCAGCAGATAAAATGTTTGCCTGCTGCTGCTGCTATCATTATCACTGTTTGACTTTTGAACTTTTAAAAATCAATTAGCAGCAACTGTTCTGCTTCCTCTAGCCATCAGTGTGGCCATGATTACAAATTCACAGACAGGCTGCTCATAGCCTGTTCCCCTACACCATTGCACACGTTAGTGCTCCCTGGGAATGGGGCCATTTGCTGTGACATGCTGTCAGCTGCCTCAGTGACTGCAGACTTCCAGTAATCCCTAATGCTGAAATAGGGTGAAAAATTGTCCCACTACTCTCTGCCACATGGGCTTTCCAGAGGTGTGTTCAGCCTCAATCGTAGTCCACATAAGGTGAGTTAGCAAACTTGTGTGATGCTGTCCCCTGCTTGGGACAGAGCAGTGTCATGTCCATCTGTGCTTGGGAAAGGTTCCCTTGAGATGTGGGAAGGAGCTACAGAAAGATTTAGAAAAGAAAAATGGAAAAATAAGGTTTGTTTTATCTAAAAAAATTTGAAGGTGCACAAGATAAGTCTTTGGATATCTAAATTGTTCTTGAAAAAAAGGACATTATGGTCAGTTGCTTTTCATGTCCACAGCAAGCAGAAAGAAGAAGAAAACTTGCTAAATTTTCAAGCAAAAAGATTTTGGTTAGATATGTAAGGAGCTGTCTAATTGTTAGCATGGTGACACATGGTGGGGCTCATTTGCTGTTGAGGCTCATTTGCTGGAGGACACATATAAAATACCAACAGCGCAGGGTCTAAATCTATCTTGTCCTGCCTCAGGGCTGGTGGATGCAGTAAGTGATCTCTGGTGGTTCTCCTCCAGCCTACACTTCTGTGATTAGATGAACAACATGAACCTGAAGAGTATCTCACAAGAGACCACTTATTTGATAGGAAAAAAAAGCTGGGTTATGGACAAGCTGATCAGTAAAAACTTCAAGCCTGGTCCAGTGAGGACATATTTTTCTGCAAGCTTCTACCATGCACCTTTTGTGTGTGTAGGCAGTTGGCGCATGAAGGCTATTGTTGATGGCTGCAAACAAAAGCCCTTATGGAGGCACTTGTCACCTCCTGCGGTCTGCAACTTTGGAGGGCTGAGGAACACCACAGAGATGCTGAAGAGGCTGTAGCTTTTGATAATGATGCAGCCTTCGGGCGTGGTCTCAAGTCTTTTTGTGCATTAAAAGAAATATTGACTGTCATTTCTTTGTGTGCTTCAATGTCCCAGTGGCAGAAATAACAAGGGAGGGGGGGGAAGAGGACTGAAAACCTCATCAGTATTCTTGTCTTTTAGTAAGGGCCTATGTGGTACTGGCCACTCCATGAAGAACCAATATGAATCATGTACCTGTTATGTTGCCTAGCAGAAGGAAGGATTTAGATTTTTTAATTTCAGTTTCTGAAGAAGTAACCTTAAAAATAAGAGAGGAACAAGAATGTAGGGTTGTGAGGTGAAAACTGCAGCTGTACAAATCCAAGCATCTCTCTGAAGGCCCTCCCCTGCCTTTGGAAATATGACTAGATCATTTGAGACAGTTTCCTCCATGTGTTTTCTGGTGTTCACCTGAGCAAGCCTTTCTGATCACTTACACATGCATGCACAGGTAGGTGGGCTTGCCTCCGTGGGGTAGCAGTTATTGTCTTTGGTCAGGTTCTGCTCTGTGTGTGGAGTTTTGGCATCTTGACAGCATGTCCAGGGACTTCAGAGAGGAAATGTTTTTTATCCCACCGACTCCTTTTATGGTGAGACAAGATTGGATTTGGTTTGCCAGTCAGTCTTGTTTTGCTAATTTCCCTGTGTACATGGGGATTTATGACTCATTGTCCCTGAGGAGAAATGGCATAGGAGTTTGTTTAAACCTACTCAGTGACTGATTCTGTTCCCATAGAACCAGTTTTTAGAAGGATATAGCTTCACTTAGGGCAGATGGACCATTCTGGATTTAAGCACATATGGCTGAAATTAGAATGGGAGTCTGTATGTGCATTTCCCCCCTTATTTGTAAAGTGTTCTTTCTGGACATTTCTCTAAGAGACCGTAATTTGCTGAATCCCTTGCTTCTCATTAGACAGCAGGCTTGCATGAAAGAATACATATTTTATGGATACCACACTCCCAGGTGAGTATCCGTTAGAAACTTGATCTAGGTCACATCTGATGGGTCTGTTGATGACCCTGATTTAATCAGACAACCAGATGGCTTTATTTGTGCACCTATGCTGCACCCACTGCCAGGATTTAGCCTGGCTTCTCACAGTTGTCCAGGATGTAACTGTATTTGTGGCTAATTATGGCCACATTAATCTCACACTGACTCCTAAGGAGAAGGGCAGACAGAAGCCGCACAATGCTTTCCTTGTCAGACGATAAATGGAACAATCTTTCGGAAAAGGCCTCCTATGTAAATCTTGTGGACATCCTGATCAAATGGTATCTTTGCTGACTGATTGTATCAGATCATTAGATTAGATTACTGCATCCTGCAGTAATGAGCTAGTCCATTTCTTTGACCAAAGAGGACACTAGTTGGGTGTCTCCTCCTAACCGCTATATATTATCTCAGTATAAGCTGTTTGTTCACTTTGCCTCTTGCTGAAGCGGTTCCTGACTGTTTGCTTGAATTTTAGAGTGTATTTGTATGATTCATGAGCCTGCAGAAAAATACTCTGGCTGTTCTCCACCAGGCCCTACTCGTGGCTACAGGAGGGAATTCTTAACATTGGAGAGCTTCTTGGAGGGACCATGTCTGTCCTCTGATGCAAATCAGATATTGGAAAATCTTTTATTAAGCCCAGGCCATAGTTAGAATACCTCCTACCATTTCTGTGCTGGTGTAGCTGATGAGGGTGATAGTAGCCATCTGACCTTTACTGGGGTTGCCAACCTGACTCCTTGAACGGGGTGACCCTGAGGACTATGCCTAGTGTACTAATGTTGCAACACCATCCAGCCATGGGAGAAGACTTGCTCTTGCCTTGGTTGCTTTCTGGATGAAGGCTCTAGTCTGGGGCTTTCTTCCAGCTGATTCACCCATGCCACACAGTGAGGAGGGTCACTGTTACCCTTGCCACATGTACATGCAACCACCTCTTGTGTGTCATCATTGCTGTCCCCAGCACCCAGTTATGGACTTGGGACTCTGCTCTGCAGGGAGCTGTGTGAACTATCCACAAAGGTGGCTCCTACCCCGAAGTGGTTACACTTTAATTAGAAGACAAAAGGCAGCAGATGGGTACAGATGGACCAACGGGGGAGTAAAAGGGAACAATCAGACAACATTAGTCAGCATGGTAGGCAGCAGGCTTTACACACCAACTGCCTAACTCTTGTGAAGGCTTTGATAGGCAGCAGAGAATTATAACCAGCTTTGTGCAAGCTTATGGGGGCTTCATCAAGAGTGTGAAGGGCAGATGGGAAAAAGCAGTAAAGGTGTTTCTGCATGCTTGGAGAGCTGCATCTGAGAAGGTGCAACAACTCAAAAATACCCAGTGCTGCTGGAAAATTTCCAGTCTTCTTAACATCTGAGGGGATAATCCTAACTTCACAGAGAACAAAAAAAACCCCCTGTGATAAGGCTATGTCTTGTGATGCAGCACCACCTCTGAGTGCAGGGCTGGTGTGCTAGTGCCAGAGCCACATTGCTTCTCATTGAAAACCCTCCTGCTTGCCACCAGCTTGGATGTTTCCGTGGCATGTCAGATGTTGCTGCATGTCTGCGTCCCTTTCATTGTGAGCATTTCATCGATTGTGGGAATGTGTTATCCCAACATGTTGATAAATGTCCATATCTTAATTCAGGTGACAGCTGAGCTGCTGCAGGAAAATGAGCTTTCAAGCATGGATACAGTAATTAAATATTCCTATCACAGCGCAGTATCAAGGATCCATCCTATCATCCCTGATCAGTTCACAAAACAGGAAGGGGGGGTTGATTTGGTGAGAAATGAAAGAAAGAAACATAGCTATTGTTTTGTGTTTTTTGGTGAATGAAAATAAATTCATATTTCGAGTCCATACAAAATGTTTTTCTGACCTAAAAAAAAAAATGCAGGTAATTTAAATATAGTAAAAAACATTTTGTAACGTAGACCAGTTTTGATAGAAAAATGTCACGTAAAAATGAAATTTTCTAAAACTTTCATTTTGTGCATTGCCATTTTTAAGCAAAGCATGTAATTGTGAAAATTCTAAGTGATATATGCTGACATTCTAAGATTCCCTCCCTTGCCCTCTCTTCAGGCCAAAACTCTTCTCTAATTTCAATCTGAGTACAAGAATTACTTTTTCGCCAAACTCCATTTATGAGTGAAATGGCTATTTATCAGTCCAACAGTAGTTGCTCCAGCTGTACTCCACTCAGGAGTGACATGGGCAGGTTGTGTGTCCTACAACACTGGATGGATACACAGCACAGCAAACTTCACTTTCCCCTGCTTTGTCCCCAGCCACATACAGGTAATCACTTCAGGGCACCTGTAGCAGCCAGAAACCACACAGGTTGCCCCAGTGCCATTGGAGGAGGCAGTTTATTGCTCATTGCTTTTGGTGGCCAGACTATGCAACAAAAAGACAGCTGAGGAAAGCACGTGAATTTTGGCCGCTTTAAGATTTGAAATTTGTGAAGCGATGAGGGCAGAGAGGAAGCAGCCAGCCAAACTAGGTCTGGAGAAAGTGCTGGCATAGCTTCTGCTGAAGGAGGCTCACAGTGAGTGAACGTGCCACTGGTGCCTGAAGGTGTGTTTTCATCTGTTCAGTTGCATTTGCCTGAGACTCTGTCTCATGTCAGTAACATCTTTGCTTGGCCTGTGAATCCTTTGCTTTTTCTATTTTCACATTTCCTGAATGTTATTAACTGGGGGCTCTGTTTTCCTTGGCACTTGAGAGAAGGCAGGTGCTGCTTTGCCCTCATCTGCATATTCATAGGACCTTATGTTTTTTTTTCTTTTGGTTTTGTTTTTCTTTCTCTTCCTCCTCTTCCCCATTTTTTTGGCTAGGGTTTTGGCAGTTTGCTTTTCCTGGAGTAGAAGTCTGGCCCCATTTGCTTCTGAATGCATTTGAAATAAATTTTTCTTAATATGAAATTGCTCAGACTTTTTTTCAGTAAGGAATAGCTTGCTTGTTGTGTCTTTGGCTTGGTTTCTCTCCTCTGGTTTTGGTTCTGGCCAGTGTTTCTGTGCTCAGTTCTCACATGCCCCTTACTTTGGGTTTGAATCCTGATTGTGCGTGGATGACTTGGCTTGATGCTGACCTGCATCTTAGCAGTATTTTTTACCCAAGCAGGACAGTCTTTTTCTCTGTGGTTTTCTCCACACTGTTACGTGTTAACTTCTCTGCTGCTTTTCAAAGGTATCTCAGTGTTAAAATGGTGGTTATCACCGGAGCTACTGTGTGCTTGAGTTACTCGCTGCTCATGATCTCTGGCATGCGTTTAGTGTCATCGATTTGAGCATACAATATGTTCAGCATCATTTGTTTTCCCTCTGCCTGAACTGTGTTTTCCCCGAGTCTGTAATTTTTTCAGACTGCCTTTGGTAATGTTAGATGCCGGCACTCACTCTTTCATTGCCTCGTGGTGGTGTCTGAGTTTCTGTCACTGTCCTTTGGCCTTTATTTCTCATGAAAGGCTCTGGCTTTACTGGCCTGGGTTTGTTTCTAAAATGTGCTGGAGGTTGTGCTGTGTTCTGCTGAGTCAGCAGTTTGCCAGGCTTATTTAATTTCCTTCTGCTGGGCTAGCTGCATTCTGCAACATCTCTCACCATGCCAAGCCTGGAAGATTGTTTGACAGCCTTTTTCTTGTTCCTGTTTAAGCTTTCAAATTGGTCTGCATTTTGCGTGACAGTTTCTGGTGCTTGTTTCCCTTAGGTTTATTTCCTTGGTTCCTGTACATGATAATGGCTTACATTTCTATTGTTCCTTCCTTTGAGAAGGAAGCACTTTACAAAATTAACATAGAGGCAACATTTCACTATGGGTAACGTTCAGCTGCTCATGTGGTGGAATGGGGTTAGGATGTTTAATGATGCAAAAAAGCACTGCACAACCATGTAGGTTAAGAATGAGGAGTCTCTAACAGAAGGAGGTGAGGAATTTTTAATTGGACTCTGGCCAATTTTGTCCCCAAAGTCTGTTTTTGGGGAAAATGACATGGATCATTAAAGACCAGGAGTGATAAGGCCTGTGTCCTTCCCTTTCCAGATGATGATGCCTGAGCCTCAGAAATATGGTGGGAGGACCAAACGAACCTGTGAAAAACAATAGTTCAGGATCAACAAAAATATTCATTAATTTTGGTCAGATATGGAGGATTTATTTTGGAAGTTTTATTGCTGTAAATGAAAACTGACATTTTGGTGTTTTTATGTAGACTCACAAAAGCCTTTAGATAGATACCATTCACAGAGGCGACGTGGAGGAGGAAATAGCAGCATCTTCCCCCAGATCCCGGAACCTCGTTAGCCAGACGGTGAGGCCAGACTCCTAGGCAATGGGAAAACTGCATTCAAGTCCCTTCTGCCTGACTCAGAATGGAGGTTTAAACTGCAGTCTCTGTCACCTCTCAGAAGGGAGGTCTAGCCCTTGGGACTGGGTTTTTTATTTATTTATGTCTTTTTTAATTGAAACTCCTTTGCCAGTGAGTACTCGAAGTGTCTTTGCAGGTGTTTTTGGATCCAAATTTCCATCACTTTTATTAATCACGTCTGATAAAGAACATGATTTTTGTGTGTGTGTTGAATGGATGAGTTTGATTAGTGGAAAATTCAAAAAAGCAAACCAACCTGGATTTAGATTGAAGCAGTTCCTTTATTTATTTATTTTTTTTTTCTGTATTGTTCAGACCTTGCTTTGAAAAATCACTTTTTGCGCAGCTTAATCAGAACACCATTTGGGTCAGTGTTGGAACATGTAGGGCTGGCCCTTACGAGACTGGGGAAACTGTGCAGCAGGGCAGCTTGCCACCCACCACATAACATGGGGTGCACACTGCAGTGTTAATGCTAATAGGTGCTGCAGGTCCTTTTTTCTCCCAGTAGATCCACCCTGGTATTATGCAGTCCGGTGGGTTTTGAGAATAAGTAATGTTTTCTGGTAAATTAACTTGTGTTGGGTGCAGCACTGGGCAGCAGAGGTGTGCTGCAACTTTTCCCATCTAAGCAGTGTCATACAACAGTCTCACCATCCAAGCTGGGAGATGCAGGAATAATAGAAAGAGTCCCTTCTTCGGCAGTCTGCTGCCTGAGGTCACTTCCTGCACACCCAGTTTAACTGTTCGCTCCAAGCATCATCTGGGTGTTTTAAGAATTCAGGATTGCTCAGGTCACTTCTTTCAGGCCAGTGCTTTACTTCTGTTCTCTTTTAGAAGTGGGAGCTATTTGCTTTACTTCTTTGATGTGTGCTCATTTTCACCAGGGCCAGAGTTCTTTGTATCGCTGCATTTAACTATGTTTGCTTTGTAAAGACTGCTGGGATTATGGCAGCATCTCATTTCTGTAGCTTTTCTGCCTCTGATGGGCTTCCTGTGGACAGCTGCTTTCCTTGAGCTTCTCCTGTTTATAGATCAGCTTGCATTTGTAGTTTCCACCAGCTTCATGCCTTGTACCTTTTCTTACAGATGGCTGCTATTTCAGGTCTTGGCTTTCAGGGTGGCTGAGGAACAGACCCACAGAGAGCTCTGTGTGTCTGTATTTGAACAGTTGTTCTCATCTGTGCTCTGCCTCTTGTGCTTGGTCCCAGAATAAGTCCTATGTGTGTATATATTTTCCTGCTCGTTGCCCAGACACCTTGCTCCAGCCTGGGACTAATGGAGACACTGTCTTACAAATAAAGATCAAAAGAGTACAGTGTAGTGAAATCTGCACTAAGGACTTTCTCCATTAAGAAGTCCTGTGTCTCAAATAAACACTCTGAAGTATTCCCAGGGTTTACTGTGCAATGTTACTTGAACTTCAGTTAAAACCTGCTTTCTCAGGGTAGCCTGTGTCTTACTGGACCCTTGCCTTGTTGCTGAGGTTGGATTTTTCCCAGGTATATATTTTTGCCAGATAGGGAGTATCATAATTTTCTGCAAGTGTTTGAAGGGAATAATCAATAAAGAAAGGAAGGACTTCTTTAGGACAATCCAAGTGAGTGTAATAAAGAGTAATGGGGAGGCAGGAGGTAGAGCAAAAGTGCATTTAGATTGAATATCAGGGATCAGTGGGTTCCTTTAGAGATGCAAAACAGTTGCCTGATGAACATGCTCGGAGCCTGGCTGCTGCGGCTGTTGACTGTGGGACAGGACAGACCAAGTGGGAAGGAGGTAGAGGGGAACTGACTGGAGAGACTTCCACCAAATTTTTTATTTTCATTGATCCATGTCTCTCTGTGTGTAGCTCTGGAGGGTGAGCAGCACAGCACCTCCGGGGGAAATCTTCCCTCTCCGAGGTAGGCTCTGCCCCAGCCGCCCTGTCTGCCCTCCTATAAGCAGGAGCGTGGAAGAAACTTCCCTTGCATTCTGCTTGAGGGGAGGGGGCCCAGTTTGTGCTGTGACAGAGGGAGAGGGCTGAGAAGTCCCCCACACCCTGAGGAGCCCAGTGAGTCTCTGTGCTGCCCGCCCTGCGCCTGCACGGGTGGAATTTTCCAGGAGCCCCCCCCTCCACCACCACCATTGCTCTGCAAACTCCAAGAAACGCAACTCATGAAAATGCATTCTTAGCACACACAGCTGACATGGTCAACATCTGGTTTCCAAAGGGAGTGCTGTAAGAGATTTGAAATTGCTGCACTGTGGAAAAAATGACTTCGGGTAATTATAGATACCTAACAATACTATTTAATTTCTTCTGCCGTGTCTTTCCTACATAGTATATCTGGTAATGCTTCAGAGAGCTGAATAATTCTGACAGAGGGCAGTGGGAGGGGTAGGTAAGGGAGGAAAAAAAGTCCCCTGTGATTTCAGCTTGGATCTGAAATGAAGGAAATCTGAGTGGAAGATTAGATTTTTCAAGTCCTGCTCCAGAAAGGGGGACCTTTCCCTTTTTTGAGCATTGGCTGTGGGAGGAGGAGGAAGATGTGGAGGGTGATGAGGGAAGCTGAGGAAGTGTCGTGGTTTCAGCTCAGTCGGTAACAAAGCACCATGAAGCCGCTCGCTCACCCCCCACCCCCGCGCCTGGCCACATTGGGATGAGGAGAAAATCCAAAGGCAGGCTCCTGGGTCGAGACAAGGACTGGGAGGGATCACTCCCCACTTATGGTCACGGGCAAAAGACAGGCACAACTTGGGGAAGAAACAAAATCAATTTAATTGACTACAAATCAAAACAAAAACAAAACACAGGGATATTAGGAAGGGAAACCAAACATCAGAACACCTCCCCCCACCCCTCCTTCCTTCCCGGCTCAGCTCCATTNCTCAGGGGGAAGATTCCTCACTCGTCCCCTGCTCCACCGTGGGGTCCCTCCCACGGGAGACAGTCCTTCACCAACTTCTCCAACGTGGGTCCTTTCCGCGGGCTTCAGTTCTTCCCGAACTTCCCTGGCGCGGGTCCTTTCCGCGGGCTGCTCTCCAGTCTCACACTGCTTCAGCGCGGTTTTTACCATGGGGTTACGGCCATCTTCGGGAGCCTCCGCTCCACCGTTCACCCCCATGGGCTGCAGCGGGACAGCCTGCCTTCTCACCACAGGTTGCATGGCCATCAGCCTCCTCAGGCGCCCCTCCTCCCCCTCCTTCTTCACTGACTCCAGTGTCGGCAGAAATGTTCCGCTCACATTTCCCAACCCCCACACTGCCGGTTCCCCTTCTTAAATCTTTTCTCCCAGAGGTGCTACCACCGTCACTCCCCTCCCAGAGGCGGGTCCGACATTTTGGTGCCGGGGACCTTCTAGCAGCTTCTTAAAGGAGCCATTTCTGCAGCCCCCTCCCCTTCCACCAAAGAAAACCGTGCTGCACAAACCCATAACAGGAAGATAGAACCTCCAAGCACAGACTAACAGGACAGGAGGAGCTTAGCACAAAGCCTCACTGGCAGCTGGGGTGCTGCTTGGCCCCACTTCTGCTGAGTAAGCTCAGAGCTTGGGACCACAGGGGAAAGGGAGGCGAAATTTATAAGATTGGACCTGTGACCAGTGGCGAGACTGACTGCTCCAGGAGGCAATTCAGAATGGCTAAAAGTCAGACCCCTGCTCAAAAGTCAGACCCCTGCTCCTCTGATACAGAGGGAGCTTGCAAATACCAACCTCAGCAGGCTTAAGCAAGGACAACCCTGGATCCCAACAGGTCCTCTCTGCTTCAGAAGTGCTGTCACTCTGTTGGCACTGCAGTCCAGAGGTCCTGCATAGGTTGTGTGTGTCCACAGCCAAGACTTGTCACAGCACAGAGCCAGCTGCAGCAATGACATGTCCCCCAGGCAGCAAGCACATTCCCTTGGGGCTGCTGCAGTGGAGAGGGCACCACAGGGTAGCCTTATGAAGAGGCTCAAGGCCCCAGTAGGAGGACCCCTGTGGAGGTCAGAACATGGTTTAGGAAAAGCCCTCAGAAACTAAGTGGCATGAGCAGGGGGAAAAAATAGAATTTGGGGACATTAGATGTCGGTTCTAGCGTCAGGGTGGAGGCACCCAGGAGAGGGAGCTTGGGGACTGTTGAACCTTTCTGTAGAGCCTAAGAGCAGGAGAAGGATGTTATGGGGGGGTTGCTGTTTGATTTGACCTGCAATGCAGCCAGGGTCACAGCGGATAGACAAGGATGTAAGGTGAAGATGAAGCTCATGTCTCAAGCCCCTGAGATGTTGCATGCTACCTTTCTGCCCTGGTGCTGGGTGCTGGTGTCCCACCTCAGCTGCCGGCTCTGAGACAGTTACAGCTGTGCAGAGGTGAAGTGAAAGGCAGTTGTGGTTTTCTAAAGGGATGGTGGAAGGTCAGCAAGAGACTTCAAGCTGAGGACTTGTCAATTGGTATAACTTCTACTGGTAAATTGTCCCCTGAAGGCAAGCTCTTAGTATAATTTCTTTTAAAGAAATGCACCAAAAGGGATATAATGAAGAAATGCGTATTTTGAAAGTGTGACTGTTACCCTGGAAGAAGCACTGGTTAAGACTCATTTGTCTACCATGCTCATTGGGGCTTTTCTCAGTGATATGCAACCTGAAGAGCTGTTGATGATGATGTCTTAAAATATTCAAGTGTAGGCATTGGGAAAGAGGCTTACATATACAAACATCTCTATTTGAGTGACTGCCCAAAAGCAACTCGTACTGAGTTAACTTGCAGAAAATCCTCTGAAAGTTTTTTTGGTGGAAAATTTGTGTTTCAGTTAAAATACATTTTTCATATGAGGTGCTTGTTTTCCTTGAGACACTCCAACTTTTTGTGAGAAGGCTGAGAAGTTTGAAAAGAGACACTATGGAGTCTTATTGCTACAAACGGGTACAAATTGATTTTGGTTTTTTGTTCTCAAATTTTTGAATACTATTTTGAAATTTTCAGCAAGCGAAGCAATGTCAGAGACCTCCTCTCATTTATAGTCAAATGGATATTTCTGTGTGTTTCAGGAAGCCAGAAACACAAACCAGATGATTCTGGTATTAAAAAAAGAACATACTCTTAGCCAGTGTACCTCATTCAGAGGTAATTGGCATCTCTCTCTCTGCTCCAGAAGGTTCAGCAATGATAAATGCAAAGCTGTGCAAATGCTGAGGGAATAACCCAACTTTGATCTCTGAGGAAGCTGCTAGAGATGGATACCAGTTCAAGGTTGAGATCCTGGACAAATCTGAAGCTGTGATCTCTCTCCCTGTTGAGGGCTTATGAAGTGTATGGTGAGCATAGGCACAGCTGTGTGGCAGGAAAACCGGGAATTATTGGAACAAGGTATAAGAATTAATGATAAATATGTAGACAGCATCACAACTTTGCAAGATTATTTCCAAAAATTAAAGCAAAAAAGAGATGTTCTGTTCTTGAAAGGCCTCTCTCACAGGCCATCTAGACACCATCCTCTATAGTGTTATGCAAAGCTTGTGTCTTTTCCTTGCTGCCTTGCACCCTCTCCCTCACCCACTTCCTTACTCCAGAAGCTGCTCTGTTGCCACAAACCAGACTATTCTGAGTTATACTGATGCTGTAAAATTGGTACTGCAGTTTCTGACCCAGCCCCTCTTTCTGGAGCCTGAGCGCCATCTTTGTCCTCTGGTGGATTGGGACAGCAGTCCTTGCCTGGTTCTTCATGTGAGGTACGAATGCCCAGGAAGTCTTTTCATGCTCTCCCAACATTGTCCTTCCAGACAGTGCTGGACAGGATAGTGGTGCAAGGCTCAGCAAAGTCAGAACATGAAGATAGCCAAGAAAAGGGAGAAGGGACTGGAAGGGGAAGGATTAAGATAAATAACTCTCATGAGATCTGTGTTGAAAGCAGATTGACCCCATCCTTGATTACAAACTTGTATTTTGGGGAAGAGACTAAACCAAGGTTATTTCTGCTTAGAATTTTTCTGTTACTGGTCATCCACTTTGCAGCGTTTTGCAGAGCAGTGAACCGAATACTGCCACGTGGCCAGTCAACTATCTACCTGCAGCATAATACTGACAGTGCTGGAAACTGGAACTGACTTCAAGGATTTTCTGACATCATCCTGACCTCTGTACAAAGAGGAGGAGACAGGTTACCAGCCTTCTGTGAACAACTCTAAGAGATAGTGCAAACAGCTATTTTTCAAAGTAGATGAGCTCTCTCTTTATCTGCCTGCCTGCCTGCCAGAGGGCTTCCTTGCAGAGGAAGGTGGTTTCTGAGTTGCCTGTGCAGAAGCAGAGCTGAAGACCTCTGATTTTCTTCACCTGTTTCAGCCTAGGTTTGGGAACAGGGAAGCTGTGAAGGTTGTAATAACCAGGATTCAGTTGCTGAGTCAGACACACACCTTCTATTAACACCTCCATTCTGCTCCCTTCAGCTACAGGGTAGTTTGAGGTAATTGCTTGTCTACACAAGGGCTCCTGGTCCAGGGGATAAGACCTCCATGTGAATGTGAGGGGCTTCTTTTTGGTAGTTTTGGAGGCTAAGGCTTGGCTGGAAGAGGCCACAAGGACTTAGAAAAGCACTACACAATGTTCCAATTTGCCAATTTGAAAAGAGCCTGGATGGCTGACCTCCAGGTACCAGGGTGTCCCATGTATTTTGTGCTGGACATGCAGACAAGAAATAGCACCCTAGCTGTTTGAAACCATCTTTGTTTTGATTTTACTTATTGTGTCTTCTTGCTGCAGTCATTATCTCTCTTGCTACTGCGTGCCACAGAGCACTGTACAGGAGCGTGTGCCAAAGTCATAGTGAGGTTAAGCCATTTCATTGAATCATGCTCATGCACTGACCCTACATCTCTTTTTCACTGGTGGGCCTACCTTCTTTTGTGTTTCTGCTGCAGCTGAAGGTACCGAATTTGTTCACCAGAGCCCTCTGTGGCTTTGTATCCTGAGTATTTTGCAGCTTTGAGCTTCAGCCTGGAGTGAAATTAGCAAGGTTCATTGAGCTAAAAAACTGTAGATTTGTACATGCAGCTTACCAGTGGTGTGATCTTGGCACAGTGTGCTAGATACTGATACTTTCTTCCATGCCCTTGGTAAAATGCAGACGAAGTTTGCTGACCTTTAAGACAAGTTGCACTACCTGCCTGTCTGGTGAGGCTGTTTCTGAGGTGAATGGGAGTTGTCGTGGTTTCAGGTCAGCTCAGTCGGTAACAAAGCACCACGAAGCCGCTCACTCACCCCCCACCCCCTCGCCTGGCTACGTTGGGATGAGGAGAAAAAAAACAAAGGCAGGCTTGTGGGTCGAGACAAGGACTGGGAGGGATCACTCCCCACTTATGGTCACGGGCAAAAGACAGGCTCAACTTGGGGAAGAAACAAAATCAATTTAATTTACTCCAAACATCAGAACAACCTCCCCCCACCCCTCCCACCTTCCCGGCGCAGTTCACTACCGATGCTGTCTACCTCCTCCCCCCGGCGGCGCAGGGGAATCGGGGATGGGGGTTGAGTCAGCTCGCCACACATCGTCGTTGCCGCTTCTTTCCTCAGGGGGAAGATTCCTC
>VYZV01035562.1:145261-182827 GCA_013401275.1 Pandion haliaetus | reverse complement strand
TTGGCGCGGGTAATTTTCCAGCAACTTCTTAAAGGGGCCGCCTCTGCAGCCCCCCTCCCCTGCCACCAAGGAAAACCGCGCCACACAAACCCAAAACACCTGTTCTGTATAATATCCACTTTCAAACCAGTGTTTCTCAAGTAGTCTAGAAAAGATCCAAACTTTATTCTTTGATATCTCATAGAGATTTGTAAAATCTGTAGCGCTGTGGGTGTAGACACAAATAATTCTGATCCTGTCCTGGTTTCAGCTGGGATACAGTTAATTGTCTTCCTAGTAGCTAGTATAGTGCTATGTTTTTTGAGCTAGTTATGAGAAGAATGTTGATAACGCACTGACGTTTTCAGTTGTTGCTAAGTAATGGTTAGTCTAAAGTCAAGGCTTTTCGGCCTCTGATGCCCAGCCAGCAAGAAAGCTGGAGGGGCACAAGAAGCTGGGAGGGAACACAGGGCAGCTGACCCAAAGTGGCCAACAGAGTATTCCATACCATGTGACGTTTTAGGAACTGGGGCAGGGGGGGCATCACGGCTCAGGGACTAACGGGTGCATCGGTCAGCGGGTGGTGAGCAATTGATTGTGCATCACTTGTGTATTCCAATCCTTTTATTATTACTGTTGTCATTTCATTAGTGTTGTCATTATCATTATTAGTTTCTTCTTTTCCGTTCTATTAAACTGTTCTTATCTCAACCCACGAGTTTTACTTCTTTTCCTGATTTTCTCCCCCATCCCATTGGGTGTGGGGGGGAAGTGAGTGAGCAGCTGCGTGGTGCTTAGTTTCTGGCTGGGGTTAAACCACAACAGATCCACAAGCTGGTCAGCCTGGAAGGAGCCGTCGATATGATAACACCCTCGGCTGAGCCATGTAGCAGGGATGAGGGTGGCTGAGCAGTTGCAGGGTTTTGGAGGGCAGCCAGCTGTCCCTGGTAGCCAGGCTGGGGGACAAAGGAGCAACCAGGACTGGGGCTCAGGCGTGGCCTCTGTCTGGAACAGACCCAATCAAGTCCCCAGAAAGGAGCCTCCGACCTGCTCCTGGGCATTCGAGGCCTCTTTCTGGAGTGTGACAACAAACTAGGAGAACAATGGAGCAGCTAAAAATAAAAAAGACTCAGTATTAGAAGCACAGCTATTTAGCTGTGTCTTTGGTGTCTCAGTTAAAGGCTTTTTCCTCTACTAGCCTCCCAGTAAGGCACATTCTTGGTTTTTGGGTTTGTGCAGCTGTACTTATACAGACCTGTATTATATCAGCTCTGGTCTCAGGGTGAAAACCAACCTGTTGTGCTGTCCAGGTCAGGGAGGAGAAGGGGATGGTTGTGTTTCCAGTTCAAATTCTCATCATCATTTTTCTTCTCCCAACCCTCCAAGCCATGCCTCTGTTCTTTCCCCTCTGTGGCCTGAATACTGCAGCCAAGTACCTCTGTGCTTTTCTGCACCTTCCATGGTTTAGTAGCTACTTAAATATTTATTTATGTAGAACTTGCCCCTGGGGAATGTCTTATGAATTCAGAGGAGGGCTATTGTGAGAGAAGGAGGGAATGAGCAGCCGCTAGCAGGCTCAGTATTGTCCATTGCTGAGAGGCAGAAACTGCACAAAAAAAGCCGTGTCCTGGAAAAAGATTAAGGTACAAAAGAACATATGTACATGTGTGCACATAAACACACTCACACACATATAAACACAGACAAAAAATTGGCAACTGAACACAAAGAGAAAGAAAGCATTTGCACCAGTCAAGTGATTAGAGAGTCATCTCTGTTCAGTCATGGAATTTGCTTTCTTTTGACCCATAGGACACCAGCATTTTTACAGACCTGCCATCCAGAAAATGCTGCAGAAAGATACATAAGAAAGCAGGAATGATCTGAGATGCTGCATGCAGGAACAGGCTACCATGAGTTGAAGGACAGGCTGTATGTCATTGGGAAGATGAGTTTCCCGAGGTTTGCAAACATACTTGAATTTGCTCATTGATTTAAGTGTTAACAGTCTCTTTGTAGATAGCACGTAGGAAAATCTGGAATCTTTTTGCTGTTGTGATTGATATTGCTTGAACTTTAATCATATGCAAGAGGCAGCTCAGCTTGTTGAATTCATTAATTGTTAAGGCGTAACAGATTCACTTAATTGGATTCTCTGCTAGATAGAGATGTATTTATATGTATTTGTATATGTGCTTAGTGTATATATTTAGCTCCGCAAAGACTGATATTAATGGAACATTAAGGTTGCCTGGTGAAATAATCAGCAGACTGGAAGGGATAAATGTTCAGTCGTAAGCACTATCTTTTCTGTTGCAAGAAGGGTAAGGCCTGGCTTACTGGATATTCTTCGCACAGCAGAAAAGCAAGCAGAGCTAAAGTTGGCACTGAGGCAAATTTGCACTTGTACGTGCCTCGGGCTGGCCGTGGGGCTGCTCTGCACCTGGCAGGCCACCCCACCACAGTGCCTGTCTCATCACTGAGGACTGCTCCTCAGCCAGTCTTTGTCCAAGGCTATTTCTCCTGCCCAGATCTCAGAGGCTCCCTCCATTTCCTTGTGCAAGACAGCACCTCATTAGTGAGCCACTGCTCTCAGCCACAGCTGGGGAGCGTCCTTGGAGGGGGCTCTGAGGAGGGCAGGACAGGAGAAGTGATCCTGCCCTCTGAGGAGCCTCCTGCCCACTCCACCCACCCACATCTCACCACTGTGTGTGGAGACCTACTGCATGGGGTCCCGGGGTGGCAGAGAGGCTGCTTCAGAGCCCCGAGGGAGAGCTGCTGCCTGGGGCCTCAGCTGATTGAGTTTTATGTTGAGTGTGGGAGGTGAGGTGGGTCTGCCTCCTGGAGGCTGGAAGGGGCAGGGCTGACTGCTGCTGTGCCAGCTCGAGCATCACTGTGCTCCCTCTTCCAGGAAAGGTATCTTCAGAGAGCCAGGAAAGACAGTTGCCTGGTCACTTGTGCCACTGCAGCTTCCAGAGCAGCTGGAGAGGACCCAAGAATGTGCTCTCGAGCTTTAATCTCCTGATCCCAAGCTAGTCCTTAGCGAATACCATATAAAATGCTACTGTTCCTTTTACAACTGTCGATTTACATGCCTGACCTGCTGTACTGCCACTGTGTCATTAGTCAGTACAATTTCCACTGCTGACTTGCGGTGCACACAGCCACTTTGCAGTAACTGTCACCCTTCTACACCAAAGCACCTTCCTCTGATGTGGGGCATGGGGATGTTGTAGGTGCAGCCCTGAGCTGCACGATTTCCTCCGGGGTGGATGAGCTGAGGCATCTCCTTACTAGACTGACTTTTGTCATTGCTCCCAGCTGTTAGGTCCCTGTTCATCCCCCTTGCAATGTGGGATAGATTACTACGAGCCTTTTACAGAGGGAAAACTGAGCTTCAGAAAGCTTCTTGCTTGAAGTCACAGTGTAAGCACAGGACAAGATTACAACCAGCACTTGGGTCCCTTCACTCCTGGGCATTTGGGGAGAAAGCATCTGTGCTCTGCACAGCTGCTGCAGCTGCCAAGGGCACGTTTGCCCTGTGAAACCTGGCTACGAGTTGCCTGTACTGGCTAGACTTGTGATGGTAAACCCACGCTGTGCAGAGCAGCGCCACGGGGATGCAGCAGCATGGTGTGGTACAAGGCAGCTGCGTGAGCCTGGCAAGCTGCCTCGGCTCTCAGCTTAGCCCTGCTGGGCTAATGTGGCTAGACAGCGTCTGGATCATAACTGGCCTGGTGTCCCCATGCCATCTACCCCCACCCTCATGCTTCTACTTTAAGGTTACACAGACCAGACCAGCTTGGTCCTGTCCATACCTCCCATGCAGACTAGCCCTCTCTCTGCCTTAGCTTGTTACAAGGATATTGCTGTAATGTGAGAAACCTGCCTGCACCATAATATGCCTGATTAGTGCCTTACTTTCCTCTCACCTTCTGGGTACCATGACCATGAGGGACCTGCTAGCTTAACCCTCTTCCACCTCTCTCCAGTGCTACCTTCCAGTTTGGCTTCTACTGTCTTTGCCTTGTTCAACCCCTTGGCAAGGTCAGTGCTGCTTCTTTTGTCATAAAATGGGATTGCATAATCTCTACATTGGTTGATTGGTTTGCTGTCCGTCACCTTTTGTTTATTCCTCTCTTCTTTGCCAGTGCTTGGTGATTCATGGATAGCTTTTTCTCCATCTTTGTTGATACTTTCTTGGCCCGTTTATTGGTTTTGTAAGAGCTCGTGCATATTCAAGCTGTATAACCAATTATAAACAGAAAATAAAAGAACAGTGATTTCATTTTTAGCTTGTGAAGTCAAGCTAGGAAATGCCAGTCTTGTTTCCCGGGCCACCTTAATTCTGCTTCTTCAAGCTTCTTTGCAGTACAAGGATTGAGGCAGGGACCCCGAGGAGAGAGTTACATGCACTCGTTAATTAAAACTTGAATCAAAATGTCCACACACAAGTGGGGTGGAGGAAAGGCTGAAAAGGAAACTGTAAACCTGCCATTTCCTAATATTTCAACCTAAATAAAATTCCTTTAGTGTAGTTTGCTTTCTGGGTTTTGTGTGTGTGTGTTTTCTTTTGCTTTGTTTTTAAGGGGAAAACCCAAAATCTTTTCTGTAGAAATATATTGTTCATTCTCATGCATGCCGAGCCTTCAGCACTGAGCCTGACTACTCAACCCAGTAACTAACCTCTACGTTTTCCACAGACAGTCATGACAGCTCAAACTGGTTTGCCTTTCTTCTGCATCCTAAATGCTGGAGTGCAAGTGACCTTCTCACAGTGAGGCGCATTTAAAAGATAGAGGAGAACCTGGAAGGTTTGTCCTCATTTTGTTGGCAGCCTGATTGGGCTTTTGCCTTTCCCTTGCTCTGTCAAAGCTGAGGTGTTCATTGTACTGGTGGGGATGTCCCCACTGATTTACTGGGCTGATGGGCTTAGTTCTTAAAATGTTTATGATCAGATGCTGTTTGGGCTGTCTGCCAGGATTTCTGCAAAGAAAGTGACAGAAAAGAAATGATGATTATTTAACAGTTTATAATGCAGTTAAGAGTGAATGAAATTTGATGGGCTGAAGTAAAAATCATGTCCTTAGCCTTGGGTTTTTTTCCCTGCTGACTTTCAAATGCCAGTTGCAAAACATGGAGATGTTGGCTTTTCTCAGGGAACCGGCCTGAAGACTCTTGTAATGGGAAGTGTCAGAGCACCTAATTAAAGGCTTACTACTTACTCCCCTTATAATAGAGGTAACTACACAGTACACACACATTTAAATACACATATGAAGTCATCCAGCTAATTCCAGACTGCAAGAAGTCATTCCGCGTGTGGGCTTACATGTGCCATAAAAGACCTTTTGCAACCTGCTGAGAGCCTTACCTTCATTGTGTGCCTCCAAGACTGCTCTGTCATGCCTGTTCTCCTACTTTTAGGCTGCAGAAAGGGAATGGCACAAGATCTGCTTTGTGTTGACATGTTTAGGCACAAAATGACAGACAAATCTTTGAGAAATGGGTGTGCCTGGGGTCCATTGGGGCTGAGAGAAGGGAGGATTTTATCTCCCTAAGGCCATGCTCTCAAGAAAGCAGTGCTTGGCTTAACCCTTCTTTGCTAGCTGGGCTTGGCAAATACATAGCTACCTCTCTCCTTCCCAAATCACTGATTTCAAGGTTACCTCCCTCTCTATCCATACTCAGGTCTGATTGTACTCTTGCACAGAGGTGACTTGCAGCCCAGATGGCCTCAGCTGGGCCCTTGGCAGTTCTGCCTGGACTTGAAGCCCAGATCAGTTTAGGATAACTGCTGCTGGGGGTGCCTCTGTGTACGTGCGCGCGCGTGCGTGTGTGTGTGTGTGTCTGCACCTCTGTATGGGATGCGAAAGGAGCAAAGTCTTTGGCAGAGCCGCTCTGTGCTGCTCACAGAGCACTTGCTGGCTCCAGCCAGCATGGCAGTAATGCCTACATGTGCAGTGAACCTGCTGTCCTGCTGGTGGCTCTGTCCAAGGGCGGGGCTTCTGTGTATGGTGGAGGTAGAGCTGTTGGGTCTTGTCTAATGCTGTGCCTAAACACAGCAGAGCACCATGGTTTTTCAAGCAAAGGCTGTAGCAGTGGGTCAGGTGGGGGTCCTGCAGCTTGGAGCCCTCGTTCACCACAGGGTCTGAAGCATGAGCTCCTAAGGCAGGAGTCTCCAGCTGGGAAGTACAGCCCACACCAGCTCCTGGGAACACCTGGCTGGTCTGGCAGCCTCTCCCACATGATGGGTTGGTCTGCAGCAGCACTGACAGAAGTCCCATGGCAATGCTTGCTGCGGGCAGAGATGTGCAGCACTGACACTGCTGTGGTTTGGGCCAGCACTTCATTTCAGGGCAGAGTTGAGGCTATCGTTTGGGCACTGTTGGGATGGGAACAAACCACCCAGCCTAGCTCTAAGTTAGTGGGAGCTGAGGTGGGGGGGAAATCACACCATGAGTTACTCCCCCATCCCTGCAGGTTTCTCACTGTTTGCACTGGTCTCGATCCTGTGGCCAGTCCTGGCACAGGGGCAGCAGACTGAAGATATGATGGAGGCAGCAGTGAGGAGACAGCTCTGTGCAGTGGGGACCATGTCCATGGGTGCACACCAGTGACGGGGGCAGGACCATGGGTGGGTGGGAGGTGGGGTGCTGATGAGCCAAGGCATGGGGGACCACCGTCCCTTTCTGCTCACACAGGTGAGGTGGGGGCTGTTTGCTGCCTCTGCTTCCCCCCACCCCCATTCCCTGTCCCCAGTGTTTATTGGGGAGCACCTGAGTGAATAAAAGAAAGGAGGAGGGAGGGGGAAACTGAGTCAGGTCATGAGGTTTTCTCCATGTCTTCTCCATAGAGACAGGCAAGGGAAACTCTGGGTAAGAAAAGGTGCAAGAATGCCAGAGAGCAGCCCCCTAACCACACATGGGGTAGAGGGAACTCAGCAAGGGTGTCCCTGGTTGCCCCATCTCACAGCTTTGCTTCCCATCTGGCCCTTTTGCAAAGCTGAGTGAAGAGACCTGGCAGAGAACCAGAGTGCAGAGCAGAGCTGGTGTTTCTACTCAGTTTGGAGATCTAGTGACAAATTGGAGTAGTGGCTCAGTTGGCTACCCCTTGGGATGGCCACCGTGCAGCACATGAGGTCCCTTGCCATGTGCCAGGTTGGGGAGGGGCATGCAGACATGCATCCTGAAGATGTGGAGATGGTGGGGCTGGCTGTGGCTATGCCAGTGTGAATCCAGGGCCAGGATCCAGACAAAGGGTGTGCAATGGGTGGGGACAGCATTTGCAATCACCTGCCCAGATCTCTCAGTGGCGGGAGAGGAAAGAAACAGGGGCATGCAGCTCTGTAACTGCCTTCACTGAAATCTTGCTCCCAACATGTGCAGTAATTCCTCTGGAGGAGGCGTGTTCCTCCCCTTTCACCAGTGAGAGGAGAGCTGAGCGTCCTGCATCTCTCTGTAAAGGGGCGTGCATGCGGCCATGCCTGCAGGTGCCTCGCTCAGAAGGTGCACATTGCTGCACGGGGGCAATGCAGTACTGCTGTGCAGTGGGCAGGGGCTCTGGCTGATGTATTCAGGATGGGGAGGTGTTTCACCCGCTGTGATGCCCCCCAGTGAAAGTTAAAGGATCTCTCTGATATTCTCGGAGATGCTTTTCAAAGCAGTGTCTTTGGTCTTGCTTGCACAGCTCAGAAAACAGTGAGGTTTAGGCAGCCCACACCCTCTCTCTCCATGTTGCCTCCTCTCCTAACCTTGCCAGGGCCTGCTTCAACCTTTAGTTTTTCTCAGCACAAGGAAATGTTTTTGGCCTTCCTCTGGATCTGTATTTTTAAACATTCCTTCAGCCTCAGGTCCCAAGATGCTGGGAGAGATATTCACTCTGTGTAAAAGGTAGGTGTCACTGCACAGGGGAACACATGTCTGGGTTTTGTACACTGCTGTACAGGACCCACTTACCAGCCAAAGCTCTAAACCATCTCTCAGACTGCAGTGTGAATTGGCAAGCCCATCCCTCCCTCTGTGTAACATGTTTTAGGGGGAAAAAAAAGTCTGAGTGAAAGAAATGAAAGCTCAGCAAAAATGCAAACCAAAGCCCAGCACTCAATAGGGAAAGCCAAGGGGAAAAATCATTAGATGATAAGGCATTACATGCACGGACACGTACTGGATGCAGACACACAACTGCACAATGCGGATGCACTCCTAGAGACGGCAAAATGCTTTCATAAAGCATTTAGGTGCCTATACATGCACATAAAAATACATTTTTTCTTTAAAGCTTTGTGACTCCCAAACCTGTGACACAAAACATGCAATCTTACCAGTATCCCTGCTACATTTTCCCCTGCCCCATGGTTCTGCAGAGGAAAGCAGTTGAGATGCTCAAGGTGAAACCTTCTTTCACCTTGGATGAGCAATGATAGGAACAGTATAAACTCCCTGGCTTTAGATTTTATTTCGCAGACCAGAATCAGAATAGACTGATGTTGCTAGAGTTTAGGACAATGTATTAAGCTCCCCTGTCCTCACACAGAGTCATTTCAGAAGGGCATGATGGTTCTAAGGATGCAACATTATTGAAGTAAGAGCCTGAGTCAGGTGCTGTTACTGCCTGTTAGCTGGAGGTGGGTTATGTTGTATGGTACAGTCAGTCTGTGGTGTTTGTTAAGATACAAATTTTTTTCCAATTCTTCTTTCAAAATGCTAACACCTGATTCCCCACCCCCACCCCAGAGCTATGGCTTTGCTGAGTTACATCCTCCAGCCTACTCAGATCACAGCCCACACTACCACAAACAGCTTCCTCTAACCTCTCTCCTCATGTCTCCTAATTATGTCTGTGCTGATTGCAGTCTGCATTTCCATAAATCATCGTTATGTGTCCATCAGGTAGCAGTGAGGACCTTGAACAAATACATCCCCCTGGAAACCATGCTGCTCCTGCATGAGCCAGCGTTGCCTGGATGAGCCACTTCCTGGGCTACCAAGTTAGCACTATCACCAAGACCACCACCATCTCCCAGCAGGAGCTATCGGGTGATCCTGGCTGGTTTTATGTCTGTAGCGATCTCTTGGTACCTTCTGATATGGAGGAATGATTTGCCAAGGCAAACACTTTGGCATTCTCACAGCTCTGACCTTCCTGTGATACCAGTGGAGCTCCATAGTACACTGAATTTGCAGAAGTCAGAAGTGCTCAAAGTATATCTTATTAACCTTCTCAGACTAATCATGGCAAGGGACAGGACCTCAGCAACTGCAAAAAGCATATAAATGCACTAGCAAAGAAATGTTTCAGCAAAAATGGCAAGAGCTGTGTAAATGCCAGACTTCAGTGAGCTGGGAGACTGTTTCTGCAAAGAGCTTTTATTCTCAGAATGAGGTGTAGAGCAAGTACTTCACCCCGTCTGTATTCTAAGCCAAGCCTCTCCTGGCATATGCTAGGTGCTGTATAAATATGGAGGGAAGAAAATTCGACCATCTCCTGCAGTCTACATGCTTAATTGAAAGGCTATTGGAAGCAACTCCTGCTTCTGCAGGTGCAGTGAAGAAAGCAGACTTCCCCAGGTGGTTGTGGAAGGTGAACTTGAGGTTCAGGAAGGAGTGTTGTTTCTGTGTTAATTAATTTTGCATGTGGAGCATTCACAACCATTTCTTGTCTGCTTTGGCTGATGTGGCTAATTAATCACCTTAAGTGTCTGTAAACAGGAGGTTTTTGCTCTCTGTGGCATCTCTTCTCCACCTGCTGTAGCCCAGCCCATGTGAAGATACAGACCTGTAGCATCACAGGAATTATACATTTGGTAATGGCTGTGATGTCAGCACTACAAATGTGAGAGTCATGACTTAACCAGCTTGCGTGAAGGCTAAGACGAATGTTCTATTCTCAGGGCACTGGAGAAGGTTTTGCTGCTGAATGAGCCTAGGGGGTGGAGACATCAATAACAAGAGTCTTTGTGTTTATATGAGCTAGCTGGGGGAGAGAGGTATAATGACTGAGTTTTGACATCTGCAGTCTGAAAAGTCAAGGAGAAAAGGTTTTCCACAGAGGCATGCCTACTGTTGCTTCTGCTTACTTAAGGCCACTGGAGGCCACTGGACTGGAAAAGCTCACCTGGTCCTGTCCCTGCTGCTTTAGGCAGCAACATCATATAGCCTTATACAAACCAGTTGTGCTTCTTTTCTAACCCATTTTAGTTGTTTTCACAGCTCCTTTCAGGCAGCAGCTCCAGAACTTCCCTCCTCTGACGGTTAAAATCCACCTTATTTTCAAAGCAAATTTCCTCACAACCAGTTGTTTTTTTGTACCAACATTGTTTTTCTGCTTTAAAAAACCTTTTCATCCTCCCTTGTGTATCTGTCCCCCCTTTATTTATACAGAGCAGTCATATCCCCTCTTGGCTTTCATTTATCTAGGTTAAACAAGCTTTTTAATCTCCTCCTTTAAGGCAGGCTCTCTGTTCCCCTAATAGCTCAATCCAAGGTTATTTCTGATACCTAGCTTTTCTGTAAGGTTCCTTGCTGCTTTGCCCAAACCAAGTGTAAAACAGCACAACCTATTGCCTGTTGAGCAATTTTGGGGTGAAGAAATGTGTTAACTATCAGATCCAGAAAAAAAGGCATCAGGGTGCTGCTGTTAAAATTTGCATTTGTTCTCCACCTTACCTCTATGAAACTAAAGTCTCCCATAATTACTTAGTTCCTGATAAAATTTCTCTTTAATAACAGTAATGACATCTTTACCCACACTGGAAGCCAAGCCTGTGGAGCTACAGTATATCTCTATAGTTCAGTCCGGGTGGAATATCTTGCACCAGCCTTCCAAAAACTACCTCAGTCCCAAATGATTCCACTTTATTTGTGCATGATTTATTTCTTCACAGTCTACTACAGCATTAAGGTTACAACAGCATCTCCCAGGTTTACCTTTACATTTATGTACCCTGAGAAGTGCATACTTCCATTGGCACTGTCCCAGTTATAATTGCTATTTCTATGGTATTTCTATTATTCCTACAGTAGCCCTTTTCAGGTCCTGCCCAGTTGTTCTGGTTTTCCCATGTCCTCATTCAGGATCTGTACAAATTGTACTGACAAGACTTATTTCTCGCTGGACTCTCCCGCCTTCCCAGAGGGGTTAGGTATGCTTTTCCATCAGCTATATTACCAATAACACTGCTATTTTCTGCCTGCTGCCCAACATCCTACCTTTACATTTTCTATATTTGATCTTCCCTTTTTCATGTATTAAGATCAGGTGTAAAAGTTACATAAGCTTTTTCCAGCTAAGTATCTGACAGCAAAGATAAAAGGAAGTTTTCACATTTACACCATTCACAGATACATGCTGTATATGTTCCTTCATCTAGCTCTAGACATGTGTGTGTGTCTCCTCATTTCCATACTACTTGTAAGCCTCATGGTCTTTTCTGTGTTTATCTACGCAGTGCACCCCAGAGGTGAAAACATACCATTATCTCCATTGTACACAATGTGGACTGGAGGCACAAGGGTGCAGATCGGATTCCAGAGGTCCTTGGTGCAATAGGGAATATCTGGCTTCTAATCCATGCTCTGTGTTGTTGCCTTAGTGCTTCGCCACTGGAATGAACAAGCCCCTCAGCTTCTGAAAAAACCCATCGTAATAAGGCAGGAAACATTGAACTTTTTGGGGAAATGCAGAAAGCAGTTCAAGTCCTAAGTGAATTTGGAATGGTGTTTCTTCTGTAAATGAAAGCAAATCCCTTCTGTTCCTTTTTTAATTTCTTCTGTAGCAGGAGTGGCAGGAATTCAGAGAAGATTGTAAATGAAAAGAGAGTGGTGCAAGGCACAGTGCAAATGGGAGCCTGAATGAAATAAAAACTATCAAAAGACTTTCCCCAGACATAGTTTTCCTGCAGCCTGTTGAAAAACAAACATCTGACAGTTCAGGCTTTTCCCTGAAACTTCACCCCCAATACCAATGCAATGCCTCTAAGCATCTTGCCTAAGAAATGTATCTGAACATTTCTGGTTTTATCCAGAATTGTATTCTGCTGCCTAGTCCTTGAAAGCCAGATTTCTAGGAGGTTTTGGTTTTCCATCTTTTGACATTAGTTAGAGGCTTCTCCAGGTGCTCTTGTGTTTTGAAGTCCTGCCTTGGCATACTAGGAGGACCTCAGAGATTGGCTTCTGCCCTGGCTGGAACAGACAATTTGGAAGTTTATGGGAGTAGCTTGTACTTGTCCATACTACCCATCTGGGTAAGGATTTTGTAAATGGTGAGACTGGGTGCTGGTCATTTGAACAGGCAGTTGCTCTAGTGTAGCATATAAGATATCCACTGAATGAGACTACCAACTCCCCTGTGTTATAAGTATCTTACTGACCTGATAACACTGGAAAGAGCACATGTAGAAGAATAAGGAAATACACTCTCCTGGTATAAATTGCAGCAAGAAGATTTAGGTAAGACATCAGGGAAAAAACCTTTTTAATGGGAAGGATATTTAAGCACTGGAATAGACTGCCGACGGAGACTGTGGACTCTCTGTCAGTGTTAGTTGACAGGTTAGTCAAACATCTGCCACAAATGGCTGTTACAAGCCTTAGCTCCCCTTGGGAGGAGAGAAAAGCCTTGGTTAGGAATTAGTTTCAGGGCACTAATATGATACACATTTCATTAAAGATGCGCATTAACATACTGCAGAACACTTTTATTCTGGCTGCATTTTACCGCGGTTAAGGAAATTTGCCAGCCTGCTGGAAGGCTTTTGGAAAGCTCTCACTTATTTTCCCCTTACATAGGCAATCTTACCCTTTGTCTGCATGGGTTATCTTATATATTTAGGCAAACCAATAACATATATGATTGACTTTTTGTTCTACAATAGCTCTCACTTTCTTCTTTGCAAATCTCATATTTAAGGTAAAAGTTAGCTGCTTCCCTCTCTCAACACCTCCAAATTTATCCCCAAACCAAAGTGACTTTCCTTTCTTCATAAGAAGAGATGTGGTAGAGACAGAGCAAGGGGAAGTTAAAGTGAAATTGTGGCTCTTAGGAGCCCTGCCCTGGCACACAGGAACATACCTACGGATTGGAGACTATGATTAGAAAAGGGGGTTTAAAGATGCCTAGCAAGCTTACATTTGCTGATTCTGTGACCCACCAGGGCTCCTAGTGGGTGTTTGGATGACTAGACTCTGATCAGAGAACACCCAGTGGATCTTGAAACTGCAGGGTGACAAATATGTAGGATGCCTGGGATGGTTTATTTTTCCTGTTTTTGCTGAGGCAAGAACTGAGCAAAACCCAAGTAATAACAGTTCACAAGCTGTTAATACCAAATACCCTGGGACTTCAGCAGTGCCTTGCTCTGCTCTGCACAGCTTGGCAGTTTATATTCTTTAAGAGTAGGCATCATTACCTGGGCAAATCTGTGACATTTAATTCTGTTGTGGCTAACCTCTGTCCCCACAGTGAATTGCTCCTTTCCTCTCATGGCAGATTATCTAGCATACAATGAACTTTTTTTTTCTCTTGCATTGTCTCCATCCTCTGCACATGTGGTGTTTCTTACTATCCTTACTGTCCTTGCCCACATGTTGCTTAAGCCTGCTCTTTAACTACATGCATACACATTTGATCCTTGCATGCATGAGCATGTAAAGAAGTCTGCCCCCTCTAAATTCACAAAGCTTTTCTGACTTTGCTTATTCATATCTGTACATGTCTGCAGGTATATGGCATGCCTGATTGTCTGGGTTAGCAATGAAATGTAGTATTTGCATGTATTCTTGAGACACTCCATAGTTAATTTGAAAATTTAGGCCAGAACATTCCCTTACATCCTGTTCTTCTTCCTTTTTGGACAATTTAGAATTATTTATTGGGATAATAAGGAAAGGATGCGTACTACTGTATTTGCCGGTTAGGTGCTTCAGTGGGCAGGAGGCTGTGGCAAGACTGTCATTGTTATCCTAATTTCATAATGTTGTCTGTGTAGTACAACACTGTGAAACGTGTCTGGCACACAGCCTTATGAACTCCCCTTTCTGTCCCAGAGAACTTCTGGGTAATTACGAGTTGGGTTTGCCTATCTGATCTAATTTATCACTTAGGGGTTTATATCATGCCTATTACTGTGATATCTAAGTGCTGCTGAGATGCTGCAAGATGTCTCTTTCATCAACCACTTATTTCTATGATAAGTTAATGTTACTGAGCTGAAGTCTGGGCTGTTCTGCGCAGCATCTTAACCACTGGTCCCTACTGAGCCCTGTGCATGCAGTTATTCTGCTTGTCTGGTGGCTTCACTGAACTGGTTTTGGGGATTTGAGCTCAGCTGCTTGAGGGCTAAACTTGCACTGCAGAAATCTCGGACTCAGATGATGATAAATTGACCTGCTTGGTCAACGAGTGGGAAGTACAGGGCAAAGCAGACCCTGGGTGAGCATGTGAGTATATGCTCTTTATTCCCTTAGAAATACACTGTCCACATCCAGGCTTAGATATTAGCATGAGTACAGACCACCTGCTGCCCTAGACAATACTGCCTGTCTTTTGTGGACAAAAGAGATGACCAGTTCCTGGGGCTCCCAGTTTGCCAGCTTTCACCTGCTGCTTGAAGTGTATTTAAAAATTCAAACAACTCCTCCCTGCCCACTCAAGTAACAAAAAAAACAAAAAAAAAAGGGAGAGAGAAAAAGAAGAAAAACAGCTGTGTATCCTGCTTGCTGGTCCAAGCAGCATGACTCTATGGGTGGAGGGAAAATTAGGGGCAAGCTCTCCTTGGCATATTTTGCCAACTGCTTGTCGTAAGGGGCCTTGGGAAGGTAAGACCAGCTGCATTGCATGGCCACTTCAGCCCCTTCTTACAAAACCCACTGTCTTGCCCTCACTGGGGTGCTGTGTTTACACTGCAGGAATGGATGGGGAGGCTGCTGTGTCTGGGTGATTTCTTCTGCCTTTCTTCTCCCTCCACAAGGCCCCAGAGTGGATTTTTTCTTTCATGCCCAGATGAAGCGTTTGTTTGTTTTGATGGTGACAAGTGTTTTATGTGAATTCTAGCTGCTCTCAAATGCCAAACCCCAGCTGGGCTTTGTGTTTCACAGAATAACCGCTGACACCTAATGAGCCTCTAATAAGTGCTTCTTACTCCCGTCCTGTCATTGAAATAAATAAATGACTGAAATTTGGGGGTGGTGGGAGGGGTGGAATGAAGCTTTTCTGTTTACCCACCAAACAGGTACACCAGCTAAGAGCAGTTGTGCAAGCTTCCCACACACCCACACTGCCTCTGCCATCAAGTCCATGTGTCTCAGCCCTGGCCTGGATGGCTTTCTTTGAGGATCGTGCAGGAAAGTTCCTTCTAAAAGCCCAGTTAGTTTCTCGGCCTCTCAGCTTCAGCTGCCAGCCAAGGTGCTAATTAGTGTCTACTGTGATGGGGGGAATTGAGAACAAAGGCAAGACTTTGATAGTTGAAAGCATAGTTGATGTTCAGGTTTTTCTTTTCCTGGAGTTTTTTCAAGGAATGGTCTACCAGGGGCAGTGGGTGTGCTACATGTATTGTCTCTTCAGGGACTGGAGTGGCTTCAAAACAACTCTTATTTGTGGCAATAGGTATAAGGCAACTGAGTCCCACCTCCCTTTTCTGACTGCTGAGGATATGATCTCTGTTTGCTTAAGAAATGGAAAATGAAAAGATCTAAAATTGCAATATATCCTTATGGAAAAATAACAAGATTAAAAAATCATAGATGCTCTTTGATTTTGTTTTTCATGTGTCAGAAACACAGAGCAATTCCTTGTTGCCAGCTAAGGTATGTAACCAAGTCATTGTGAAAGGACAAGAGCAGGTATTTTGGTAAGGCCTTAGCAGGGGAAAGCAAGAACTACTGTTATCAAGCATCTCGGTCTATGTTCTTCTGTGAAGACACTCCTGAAAATGCAGAACATCTCCCTCTTCAGTTACCTGTCTCTTGGAAGAACTCAGTCCTGACTAGGAATGGGCAACCTTTTTCCAGAAGAACAAGTTATTTCTGGACAAAACCAAGTTTGGCTAAAATGAATCTGATGAATTTCACTGAAAACAAATGAAGACAAAAATTTGAAAAAATTATGAAGTTCTGTTTTTACTTTTTCAAGTGAAATATTCCAATTTATTTGTTTCAAAATGACATTTTTTTCAGCATTTGTATATATTTTTCCTCATTTATCAGGAAAAAAACCATTTTTATTGTGGCTAGTAGGCTGAAGTAAATATTTCAGGAGACAACAAGCTCTATTCCTGTTGTTTGGCTGAGAATTTTGAAAGACATCATGTCTGTTTGATCATGGTGATGGTATCCCCCTCGTCATCCACTCACTCTCCCAGAGGGTAAGACCATCACAGAGATGAGACAAGCCAGGCATCTTTCTCATTCTCCACTTCCTGATGGTTTGAACCTACTTACTGAGAACTCTTCTTCCCAGAAATGTCCTCATCTTAAATGAGCCATGAGCTTGGGTACTCCAGAGTAGTCCTGCTGCCCAGGCCTGCAGGAGCTGTGGTTAATGCAGAAGGATGGGGTAACTAGAATTCTAACTTCTATGGTTTGTGTCTCCACAGGTGGGGAAATGGAAGGAAAAAAAGTTGCAGATGAAGTATTACGTGTGGCCCCGCTTTGAGCTGTATCCCGACTCTGAGGAGCGCGAGGATGATCACCTGAGTATCGTGACCTTGGAGGAGGCACCATTTGTTATTGTGGAGAATGTGGACCCCCTAAGTGGCACCTGCATGAGGAACACGGTCCCTTGCCAAAAACGCATAGTGACCGAGTATGCACCCCTGGGTTTTTGTCCTCATATTGGGCTCTCCCTTCTCAGCAGAATGTAGAGAGTCTGTTGGGCCAATACCATCATACACTGATAATCCTTTTTAGACAAGTCACCTCGGTTTGCCCAGCCTGGCCTGTGTCTGTTCATGACTGGCCCCTTTGGGCAAATCATTATAGTGTGTCCCTTAACCCTCCAGCACAGATAGCACAAGTGAAATTCTCCACATTATATTGTGGGAGGGGGAGTGCATACTGGCAACAGAAGGGAATTAAGGGAATTTTCCCCAGTCTTTTAACCCATTATTGTTGTGACGGTTCAGGAACAAAACCGATGAGGAGCCAGATTACATGAAGAAATGTTGCAAGGGGTTCTGCATTGACATCCTCAAGAAAATTTCAAAGTCTGTCAAGTTCACCTATGACCTCTACTTGGTGACTAATGGCAAGCATGGGAAAAAGATCAATGGGACGTGGAATGGAATGATTGGAGAGGTCAGCAGCAAGGGGAGGGCATGGTGGGCTTCATCCCCGGGCTGGGTGACATGGGTCAGGTCTGGTCTCCCATCATTATTGGGTCCCCACGTGGGACAGGGACAGGGGTAACTATAGAAATGATTGGCCTGGATTCTTTCTAGGCATTGGGTGAATTAAGCTGCTCTGACACTCTGACCATGACTACCTTCGACAATTAATTATTATTCTCTAAAGTGTCACAAAGTCAGCCTTCACAGTCAAAGAAAGAGGGTGATATCCATGCACCAGAGAGGCTGCAATCTAGATGATGCTTAGATCGTATATAAGGTGCATAAAGATTGAAATAAGACTTTGCAGTGTTAGAGGGAGGAGAAAGCAAGGACAGAAAAATGAGATAAGATGTCTTCTCAGTGGATGATGTGTTTATCCTAAGAGCTCTGCAGATTTATTTTTTATACACATACCAGCTTTGAGGGAAGATTAATGTCTGTAGATTTCCTGAAAGAAAAAGGTGTCCTGATGAAAGATAAGAAAGGAGAGACAGTAGAAACAATATAGCGAATGGGATTACAGGAGTAAAAGGGTTGTGTGGAAAGGCAGGAAGATGAGAAGGGGCTTGGCTGTGGTGCTTGAGAGGTGCCTTGGGTCTGTGTGTGATCTCTTCCTTTCCTTCCTCCAGGTTGTCACCAAACGGGCCTATATGGCTGTGGGATCCCTCACCATTAATGAGGAGCGTTCAGAAGTGGTGGACTTCTCTGTGCCCTTCATTGAGACGGGAATCAGTGTCATGGTGTCACGTAGCAATGGAACTGTCTCACCTTCTGCCTTCTTAGGTATCATTTTAATCTAAAATTAAAACTTCACCCAGTGTTCATCAAAAATTAGGTGAAGGTTGCTTGTGATTTTTAGCCTGAAAGTTCCTTTTTGGGAGTACCTGTGGGACAGGTATATAAAAATAAACTGTGATGTTTTAGTTCTAAATCCCAAGCAAGGAAAATCCAGGCAAATGCAAACAGGCACTGCCTAGGAGTTCCAAGGCATTTCTCAGCAATTGTATATCTAATCCCAGCAAAGAATGGGCTCACTCACAGTTGTCGTCTACTCTGCAGCATGTGGTTTCCCACTGACTCAACTAATACTATGGTCAAGGAGTGTACACCAAAAGAAAATTGATTCAAACCTTATAGCTGGTATGTCATAGTACTTAGTGATAAGAATTAGCAAGAAATTGTTGCACTCTGAGAGGCATTATTTGTAAAGAAGCTATTAATTTGACCCTCCCTTGACAGAGCAACTGGTAGAAGTTAGAGAGCTAATAGAACTTTTCAAGAAGAGTTGAGCCATCAGCTCTGTGCTGACACTGTGTCTTCCAATAAAGTCATTGATTTCTAACGTCCTTTGGTGGTGGAAGGTCATCAGAGAATGCAGAAATGATACTGCATTTCCCCAAGACATCCATGTCTTCCTAGTATCTACTATTTGGCTTTATGAAATGCTTTATGATGCAGCAAACACAGTATATGAGTTATATAATTACTGTCTGTTCTCTGCCAGAATCCTGAGAACATTTACAAACAGAAATAACTTTATATAGGTAAAGAAATTTTTCCAAACGTCTTTAAGTAGGAGTTTCATGACTACTCACTCTTCAGCAGTTTTTACCTTTAGCCAAGTCCACCAATATTGCTGGGGTATGTAAAAGCAATGATAAAGTTAACTCCAAAATTTTGAATTGCAGTTTAACTGAGGTTGCAATATTGGCTATAGGCTGGAGTAAAGTTCTAAATTTCTTTGATCTGGTTCAGTCCCATCTTTATCAGTTCAGGCTTGGAGAAGGAGAAGACCTGGCAGAGATCAAACACTTGTAGAATATGAATGCTAATGTTTCTAGAATGAGCCAGTGTTCCCATTGCTACAGGAGTGGAATAGCTGAAAAAACTACTATCATTATGGCTGAACCTCAGAAATTTGGAGATGCTCTTTGGCTCAATAGTATCTTGAAAGTTGGATGCTTGTCTGAAACTCTGCCAGTTCTGCTTGATTTTCCCCACTCTGTCCAGATGGTGCTGGAGGACTTCCTGGGAACAATTTTTTATCAATGCATTTTATTTTATCAATGCATGCCACAATGGCTGCATGTGGTTCCAGATGGAGCCATGTTTCACAAATGTAACAGTAAGAAGGAATGCAGTCAGTACAGAGACTGAAACAACACTTCTTCCAATTCAAGAAGTTTTTCAAGTTCTGCTTAAAGGCTTTATTGTAACTTCTGTTTTTCCTCAGCCCAGTTTGCCCCACACTCTCACTGGGGTGCTCTGGAGAGCAAAGGAGGTGAGGGGAGGGGTGAGGTGGTGTATCATGGTTTTCTCTTCCTCTCCAGAGCCTTTCAGTGCTGACGTATGGGTGATGATGTTTGTGATGCTGCTTATCATCTCTGCAGTGGCCGTCTTCGTCTTTGAGTACTTCAGCCCTGTGGGCTATAATCGGTGCCTTGCTGATGGCAGAGGTAAGGGGAGTTCCTCCTTGCCATGATTCTCTCTCGATTTCAATCCTGGCTCCTTTGTTCGGGTGTTTCCTTTGCCTTGAACATGATATGGATCTAGCCTGCTCTGAGCTCTGTGTTCAGACTAAAGAGGGCAGGGATGGAGGCAGAATAAAGGCACTGAAGAGAGCAGATGTGTATAATGGATAATTTGCTTGGCTCGGGAGATGAAGCTGTGTTGCCTTTCATCTCTAAAGCATGCACCAGCTCCAACTTGTTTCTCATTGAGGGAAAATGGGTCCTGGTAGGCGATGCTGGCAGTGGCTATGGCACTGCACTCTGAGGCAATCAGAGGGCTCAGTGCTGTCAATCCATCCTTCAGTGCTATGTCTCCCCAGAGAGCAAGCCACTCTGCCAGCCTCCCAGCAAAGTGCTATGTCCTCCAGACTCCATGTCTGTCACCTGGGCACATCCCTCCCCCACTTGGCTGTCTGGCTTGCTAAGGCCAACTGAGGAAGTGCGAAACTTATTTTCCTGGGAGTGGATGATGGATTATTTTGCAAGGGCAGCAGGAAAGATGGGAACAAGTGAGTGACCCATCTCTGTGGTTCTGATCTTCAGTTAAGGGGAGTTGAGTTAAAGTGAGGAGGGACAGACAGCCTAAGAAACAGCCTTTTTTGCCTGTTGGCATGAAAACAATTAGCAAGTTGAGCCTTCTGTCATCTCCATATCTTCACCCCACTGATGAATCAGCTGTTCAGACCTTTCTGGGTTTATTGGTCCCATCAGAATAGTGGCAGAGAGACAGTTATTGGAAAATGACTCGTTTGCTCCCCAGTCTAGTGCTTTGAGTGAATTTATGCTGTCAAATTAGAGAGCAGTGTAAAAAAAGGGTTAATGAGAATGCAGGCAGAACAACATATATGGGGAAATGGAGAACTTGTCTCTTAACATGAAGATGTGGAGGGCCTTTATGGCAACTGATCTTAACCACATGGAGCTGTGGACTCAAGTAAATGCTGTAAAACCTGGGAATCTCTGGAGAGCTATTAATACAGATGTTGAACTGGAAGCAGTTCTTAGTACGGGTGTGCAGTTGTGCAGTTATTAATTTAGCTGAACTGCAGCTGCAAGTGTCAATATTTCTGAGTAATTATGAACAGTACTGCATGATCAGGCAGATATTGTCCCTGACATATGTAACGTGAAGATGTAGAAATCTGCTGCAGAGACTGCAGTGCTTATTTAGTAATGAATGCTCTGGCTAATGTTACTTTGGCTGCATTTGAACTAGTCTATGATAGTATACCCCTGCCTCTCACATTTGCCTTTTCTTTTTACGGACACCAAGATTTTCTTTCCAGGGTCAGGTGGGCATGCCCTGATCTAGCCCCTAAATGATGTTGGTTTTAGGGCACTCAAAGTTGGAGAGCTGAGAAGGATTCCAGGTCCCTGGTTTAGATTGGAGGCTCCCATTGCTGTCTTGGTTTGTGGCTGACAAAGTAACTGTGAAACCACATGGGGTGATCAGTGGAGAGAAGGCGGCTTTAAGAGGGAACTTCTCAAGATTTTTTACACCTTACAGTTCCCACTGATGATTTTCAGGCCTTGCACCTGTGTGTCTTAGGACACATTACATAGAGAGGGATATAAAGCTACCACTCCAGCATGTAAAAAGACAAGGACTGCCAAACCACGGTTCTTATACCAACTTTCTCTCTCTGGCATCTAGAGGCTCCAGTTTTGCCAGGTGATGATTCTGCTTTGAACTTGGTATGCAGTTCCCAGGCTGCAAAATGAGGCCCCTTGCACCTTACAGAATGCTTTCACATGTTCTATGTTATTCACTGCTCAGGGGTTTGGAGAGGAGTGTCAAAACCTGATTCCCTTTTGTTCCTCTGCTGGAGCCAACCTTAACCACAGGCAGCAGCACTAGGCACCAGTTAGCCTACCCAAGGGAGGGGATAAAACATGGGATGCTAACCCAAAAAAGGTTGCAGAGCTGGGTTGGCACCATTGGAAAAGTGACAGGGCCTTGAACTGTGCCAGGGGGCTCTTGTCCTAAGAGGGTCTTCTCTGTGTCTGAAGCAGGATTCTTGGAGTAATTGCATCTGCAGTCTCCCTGACAGCTCCTCTTGTGCTCAAGTTGAGCAAATTCTGGTTTGCGTTCCCACTCATGAAATCAACATATGCTGGGGATATGAGGCTGCTGGCAGACAGGCAAGATTTCACAAGTTTTCAGGCCTAGTGCTTCATGAGCACACATGGCTATGGGGTATGAGTGAGCTTCCATGCTGAAAAGTGAGTAAGGGGAAAATAGCAGCTTTTAAAACACTGGATCTGTTCCTGGACTATCTGGGGCAGGGCTGCTGATTTTCCTGAGATGTACCTGAGTGTATGTCATTGTTATGTACCTTAGACACTGAACATCGGGAGAGGGAGCTGTGTTCTCCTCTGGCTTGTGTGTCTTCAACAGACTGGGTAATGAAACCCTCTTGCAGAGGTATTTGTAGAGCCCTGTTATTTCAGAGGGTGCTCTTCCTTGCACCTGTACAAGTACAGTGAAGGCCATGTTTTGCACAGGTGTATGCTGGGAGTTCAAGGACATCTTCACTGTTGAATAGCTAGCAATGAGGATAGAATTTTTCTGAGCAAACTCTATTTCTGGTGACAACACTTGAACCGAAATGGAATGTTTGGGCTTTTAGATACTACAGTCAGGTACAAAAAAAGCCCTTGTATAAGGTTTCAGCGGAAATCTTTGAGACAGAATAAATATGGAAGCTTGAGGATGTTTTAAAAAAATTATTTTTCAGGGTTGCACTTTGCTGAGATATGGTGTCATGAACATAGGGGAGCACAGCTGTGGACATTCATCTCACACAGGGGAATAGATACTGCTCTTAACTCTGAAGTCAAGATGCATATGTGAATAGAAATGCAGACCATTTACTCTGAGATGCTCACTGTGGGATCATGTTTCTCAATCACTCTAGAGCCAGGAGGTCCCTCTTTCACCATTGGCAAAGCTATCTGGTTGCTGTGGGGGCTGGTGTTCAACAACTCTGTGCCAGTGCAGAATCCCAAGGGTACCACTAGCAAGATCATGGTGTCAGTGTGGGCCTTCTTCGCTGTCATCTTTCTGGCCAGCTACACTGCCAACCTGGCTGCCTTCATGATCCAAGAGGAGTACGTGGACCAGGTGTCTGGCTTGAGCGACAAAAAGGTAATGGATCCACTCAAACCCCCAAAGCAGCCTTTTCCACAGAAGAGGCTGCTCTACCCTCTCTTCTTTGCTTTTACTGGGAAAGTGTTCAGTTTTTTTCAGTCACATCATAGCTTTAGTCCCTAGTTTAACTAGCACAACTGCTCTTTGTTGGTATTCAGTTGCATTTTTTACATGTTTTAAGCACTTCAGGAATAAATTAGAAACAGATCTGAACTGTGCTTGCTTGCATGATCCCAAACCACACCTCAACTGTCAGCAAGAAGTGAATTAATGGAGCTTTGGAGATGATGTGTATAATGGCTGTAACCTGTTTTTTCAGGATGAAATAATTTGTCTGTGTGGGAATGCTGGCCATTAGGCTAGCAAGTATGATCTGTTAGTTTATTCTGGGGACAAGTACTGCCCATGGGGGTAAATCAGCATGGCTTTCATGATTTACTAGTGCTTGCATTTGAAATTATACTGTCATTTTTTCAAGGCCTTCGGAAGCTTAGCACAAGAAATTGTTTCCTGTTCAGAGTGTGTTTCGCTGCCTTGTTTGCATGCACTGCATTTTGTCCTCACAGAGCATTTGCTTTTGCTCGGCTCTGCACACTGAGGATTTTGAGGAGATTGTTCATGCATCCAGGGTAGCACTGTCTGGTTCATGAGGGTGTGAAGCTTTACACACTGCTTTATTTTTGTTTTGTGGCAAGGTTCATCACAAGGAATTGAGGGTTGTGAGGCTCAATTGCCCATGCTGAATTTGTTACTTAATCACTGGGGCTGCTTAAGGGGTCATGCCATTGCAGGGCAACCAAATAGCAGTAGGTCACACGCACTGCTATTGGGGATAGCAGCAAGAAGAGGACTGCAAGTGTCAGCTGCTGGACTGATTATAGTTACTGTCTTTTGTGTTCCCCATGGTAGTCTAGAAATAAATTGTGGCCAGGCCCCCTGTGTATACAGTGTCCTGTGCAGTAGGCTGGAAATTCTGTGGTGGATTAATTTTTAAGAGTTTTTTTCCCCTTTTGTTGTTTTTTCCTGGAATGAAATATGACACAGAATAATGCAATCTGTGCAGAAGTGCTCCTGTTATTTCTTTTAATTTCAACCTCAATTTGTTTCACGCTGTCTCCACATTTGCAGTGCACTGTGTTGAGGAGGGGGTGGAGAGGAGGATGCTCTTCTGCCAGGTGGAGATTATTGTAGAGACTCCTTAGAAGCTGTGGACTACCTCAGACTGAAAGACTGTTCAAAACCAGCCAGCCCTATCAGAGTTAACATTAGTTTGTCATCATTAGGTTTTCAACTGTCTGAGCTAAATGGGGTAGTTCATACCCGTGATCTATTGTTTCAGGCTGTACCTAGGCTCATGGAGAGAGCCATGCTTTCGTTCTCACGTTTTTCAAGATATTTTTCATACCTGCAGAGATATGTGCATGAAATATCAATTGAAAGCGGTAACTCCTGGAGTTCCATAGAGCCTTCATATACAAGTTTCTGGGCCTATTTTAGTTGATTGCACTGTAGGGCCGCCTGTGTGTATTGGACTGAGGTCATTTTCTTCTACTTTTCTTTCCCAACATACCTGTGTTTGCTTTTGTTATCCTAAAGCATATGTGCTTTGTTTCTTGGGGAAGAGAAAGGCCACAGTACATACTCAGATCATTGTGGTATGCCTCAAACACAGCTGCTAGTGAAAGTACATTTGGGTAAAATTACGATCTACCAGAGCATCTGGAATCAGATGAAAAGTGGCTGGTAAAAACTGAAGGGCAACTGCTGCCTCTGGAGAATAAAGACAGGTGGGACTAACTCCACCCAAAGGATGTGAGTGAATGAGCTTGATCTACTGGGCTCATGGATTTCCACTGTCTGAACATGCAGAGAGCCCTGCAGAATTTGAGAGCAGCCATCCAGGCATCTGTCATGCTGCTTCAAGATGCCCTGGTTTGGGAGGAATTCACTCTTCTGAATCTCCTCTTTTCCCTTTTCCAAAGCCCGCATACTGCTTGCAACTCACTTGCCCGCTCAGTGCACTGCTTGGCTGGGATGCAGGGTGCAGCCATATCCAGGGCAGATGGAGGGGTGCTGTGCTCTACCTCCTTTTTCCTGCCTGCTTAAATTAGCCAGTTCAGACTTTCAAAGTAGGCAGCCACTGACCAATGCCAGGTGACCAAGAGGAACAACTATAGCTTCCAGTCTCTTTTATCTCCAATGTGTGATCTGGTGTCCACAGCAGAAGTGAGGCAGATCAACCTCCTGGCCTGCTACATCAGCTGGCAAGGGCATCTGTGTCCAGCACAAGGAGTTAGCAGAGGATGTAATCCAAGCCAATAGGCAAAGAGCTAGTTATTTTAAGGGATATTGTTCCTACTTGCCTAGACCCAGATCTGCTTGCAAATGTCTTTGTAGCGTGACAGTACCTGGGAAAGGTGTCCCACTGGCTCTGTGCAGCAGCCAAAATGCCAGATGCACTCACAAAATCCATTACTGTGCCTGGCTGTGGAATGCTTGTCAACGTCAGGCTGGCTGCACCCTGCGATAGCCACCCTGAGGGTCTTCTTGGACTCTTTTCCTTGGGCCTTGCCTGGGAAGAGCTGCTCTGAGAGATGCCTGTGGCTGCTGACCTGCTGCTTCCCCAGAAAAGCGGGCTGAAAATCTCCAACTGTCTAAGGACTTGGATGGTCTCTTGGCTGTGCCCCAGCATTTACTTCCTAATGACATGCAAGACAGTGACTAATGTCATGTCCCCGCTGTGCTGTGTGGATGCTTGAGCAGCCCTGTCTGAGCTGGGCTGGAGCAGATACCTCTGTGCCAGGGCAGTAGGTTGGACTGAGGGTGGCTGGAGGCTACCAGTACTGAGCTTAGTGACTGACCTCTGCCGCTCTCTCTCTGGCCCAGGTGATGCTCACCCTGCTCAGTGCCACTCCTTTGTGCTCAGCTGGCCCAAACCTGGTGCCAGAGCTGACCCAGGAACCCACCTTACCATGGCTGTTATTATTTCCCCCATGTTAACCCTTGCAGCTGCTAGATCACACATCCAGCTGCAGCTCTTAACACTGGTGCAGCCGTGGGCAGTTTGAGGGAGGAGAAACCCGCTCCTCCCTCAGAGCAGCACTGGTTCTGTGAGTCCTGCAGGCAAAGAGCTGCTCTGACAGCATCTCCCTTCCAGCTCCCTGTGCTCGCAGTGTGCTGAATTGCTCTCCTCCGGCACAGATGCCAAGCCAGCACCTGCTGCCTCCACTGGTCCACCTTGTGCAGTGGAGCAGCTGGATGCGGTCCTGGCAGGGGCAGAGCTGTACTGGCCGGGTCAGCTCCCTGGCAGGAGCTCTGCCCCTTGGCAGCAGTTCCAGCAAGCCCAGCTGGAGCATCCTTGCACGTGCCGTCGGGCTGCATCCATCTGGGGTCCATGTGGGGGGTTGCTACAGCTCCGACCCCCTGAGAAACCCCTGCTGTTAGGACGGCCTGTCGCAGAATACTGCAGTCAGCTCCCGGGTCAGGATTTCATCTGACTGTAATCAGGAGATATAACCCAATTTCCAATAACGGGAGAGCTTCAGACACATTAGAGAAACAAGTGCCTGTGGTATTTCAGTCTAATGAAGGCAGTAAATACAGGAAAGATTATAGAAAATGAACTAATGTGTGAAATAATCTAATAGCTACACGTAATTTCCATTCATGTACAGTAGTAATAGAATAAAAGCAAATGTGGACAGCCAGCAGGGCAAATAAATACTTTAGAATGCGGTAGGTTAATAATAATAAAAAAGTAGTATCCATGCCTATAAATTAGTTGGAAATGCCAAAGAAGCTAATAAAGTATCAAAATGGTAATTTTGTAATTGACATAAAAAGGAGAGAAATGGATTTCTGCATGCCTGCAAATTAATATAGATTGCTGAAATTTCACACGCATTTGACTTATTTGCTTTTTAAGATGTTAATGAAATGTTGAGACAAAGGGCCTGTTTCTATGCAGCATAGGTCAGCACTTTTTTCAATAGATATGATTTTTTTCCCAAAAAATTAAATTTTTGAGTTAAATATTTGGCCAATATTTTTACTGAAAAAACATCTGGAGAGAGCATAAGGCGGCAGAGGGAAATTCTGATATTTGCCAAAGTAGCTCATTTTAGTATACTTGAAACAAAATACTTTGTTTGATATTTCTGATGTGTTTTTGACTTGTCATTTTCTAAAGGCACTACTCATAAAATTGACCCACATTTAAAAAAAAAAAAAAAGGAAAATAAAGATTTTTTTCTGTAACAAAGGAAAGGGACAGAAGGAGATAATTGGAAGACAAAACAACACGTTATTCTGAGGTAAATGAAACATTTCAGGTTGATACAAAGCAAAAGTCTCACTGAAAAACCTGCAAAAAAGGATCTGCTGTATTTCTGCAGTAATAGATGCTTGGCCATGAAACTGAAAAATGAATTATTTCCCACATTGTACTCTGCGGCACATTAAATCTGAATTATACAAGGATCCCAGATATGCAGAACACTTAAGCATGTGCTTAACTTTGTGCTCATGAGTGGTGACATTAAAGTCAATGGGCTATTATTCACATGATTGAAGTTAAATGCTTTTCTGAGCTTGCAGCTTTTTTACAAATACCTGTTCTGGAGAAGTCCAGGAAAAACGCAGAGTGGATATATCTGTCAGCTAGAAATTTTCCAAGGGGACCAAAAATGGGGGTTAGTCTTGTACCTTCTAAGGTCTGTAAGGGGAACGTTGTCTAACTGGATGGCTTGGAGGCAGTACAAATCTTCCATGGGATTGTACATTTGCTATCAACAGACATTTGTGATACTTTCAGACGTTTCTGCACGATACAAAGGAAGTTTTACGTGGTGGTGTCCAAAAGCAGAAAATATGCAGTCCTTTCAACATCAGTATGATTTTTATTGCCAGGAGACCTTTGGGGAGATATGAGTTATCTTGATACAAGTAAGACCATGCCACTTCCAGCTCTGTGCTCTTGTGATAAATCAGAACCTTTTTTAAAATGCATAGAGTCTGATGCACCTTACTTGACCAAAAAATAAGGAAGTCCCCAAACCCCCAAACCTTACATCAGGGGATAGAAATGAATTTCTTTCCACAGTGCTTCTCTGGGGGGACATTTTCCTGTAAAAAGTTGAACTGTGTTTGGTCTTTTGCTTAAATATGAGCTTTATGTATGTAACATTAGTGGTACCAACTGGTGCTTAATATAACAAACATTGGTTTATAGTGAAGTGGAGAAAACTCAGAGCTCTGATAGTCTGAAATTTTATGCCTTAAAGTCTGATGACTTCTCTGCACCTCTTTACTTCAGTTACATCAGTTTTACATCAGTTACTATAGTACAAACTATTTACAAATACTACACAGTGCAGTATATATCTGTGTAATTAAATATTATGCTAAGGTCTTATTAATAAATAGCTATTAAAATAGCTACAGCATATCGTATGTTAGTAACAGATCTTTCTAACTGGTAACTTACATTTATTGTGTACATAAATATGATCTCAGATAATTTTTTGCTGTTGTGGATGGGTACATTTACTGTAGATTTAGTCATTCTGCACTCTTTGGATTGGCACGTTTTTTATGCTTTCTGAGTTCCTTGGAACAAACCTCTGTGCTAAAAAGTGATTCAGTACTTTTAAGGCTATAAATGTTTAAAGTCAGTGGATTTTCAAGCATGCCCTGCTTCAGACCTACTTTCTTTGTCATTCTCCCTCTTTTTCTAAGCTCAGCGCTGCGTAGCACAGAGCGGCGAGGAGGCTGCGATATGCTTTAGCCTTGACTCAGTCTCTCAGTATTCTCTCTTTTCTGTTGATCTGGAGGGATTTAATGGCAGTAAAAACTTGTAATGGGACTTAGTGACAGTTAAAATGCAGTTGAGTTGGGAACTTAAGCAGGTAAGATACAAGGGGAGGGGATACTCAGAGTCAGACCATAGGCTTAATTCATTCTTGCTGGAAAGGGAGAAACGCAACCCCTTGGGCTTTGCTAGCAGCATGGGTGGGAGTTGCTGGCTGAGGGATGTCAGCTATGGAGCCATGGCATGGTCCTCATCTTGCAGCTTTTGCATTCCCCTCGCCACGCTGATCTGGCCTTTCCTAGGCCTTGGCCACCACTGACTCTTCATCTTCCTTTTAACCAGCTCTTGGAGCTAAGCTTTTGGATGCTCTGGGCAAATTTGGTCTCTTCTGTGCTAATTGTTTGGCAGTCTGGAAAAAGCTGTCTTTGGAGAGTTGTGTAAGAGGGGGAGGGAGGGGGGAGCAAAGGATTGTCCTGCTTCTCGTGTCAGTATAAGTCAGCAGAGAGGGAAGCAATGAATATTTTTATTTATTATTTATATGGTGCCATAAATGTACTTGGCACTCTGCAATCAAATAAAAGACAATGGCCCTGCCACTAGGATTTGGCAACCTGATTGATGAGAGCTGGCCTCCTTCATCTGAATGATCAGGGCTGAATTGCTGGTGGGGAGAGTATTGAAGGATGAGACCTACGGGATTAAAAAAAAAAATACAGCAGCCCCCCCACTCCCTGCCCTTTCATTGCTTATGGCTAGTGACCGTGACATTTCAAGTTATATGTACATACATATACTCGATAAATATTTGGCAGGTTGTATTCCCAGGCATTTTTACTTCACCTGGTGGAAAGGAGCCCTGCTTCTCGGAGGCCTTTGGCTATTCAAGGTCAAACTTCCCCTGAGTCTTGATGTCCCAGCAGGCTTGCTTGCTTCAGGTGTACCTGCTCCAGTGCCCCAGGACTCACAAAGGAGTGATACAACTTTCATTCCTCTGCTGTCATCTGCTTGCAGTTGGGAGGCAGCTTTCTGCAGAGGGCTAAATGAAGGCATTATCTCCCACCTCTGGGATGGTGCTGGGATGCCCCAGCTGCCCTGCCTTGAGTGCTCTCCTTTTTCCTTTGCCTCCCAGCCTACAGAGGTGCTTAAGAAATTGCACTAATGTGATGACTAGGCTTTTCTCATTGCTTGGGTTTCACTCTACTGCCCAGTGGTTGGTACCCATGTACAAAGTGCTGAAGCAGGTTGGCTGGTATTAGTGCTCAGAAGATAGGAGGCTTTGACCTGCTTCTCTTAGTGAAAATGGATGAAAAATGGAATTGCTCCCCCACCAAACTACATCTTCTGAATTTCTCAGTGTTTCATAATTTGTTAACCAGCTGTCTCATGTGGAAACAAAGAGGATTTCAAACTCCTTTGTACTTAGCTGCCACCTCTCCTCTCAAGGTCTTTTTCATCAGTTAATTTTCTCCCTCTGAATGAATATCTGCACTTCTAATGATATTAACATGAGTGTTACCATGTTAATTAACCAGCATCTTTCTGCCTCACTAATTTCTGTTTTGTGCTTGCCTGGGATTATTCAGTAGGTGCCTTTTGCCCCATTGCATTAAGCTTCCAAGGAAGCTGGCTTCCAAGGATGGAATACATGGCATGATTTGATACTGGGATAAACAGATTATCTCCATCCTCTACATGCATGCAAGCAAAAGTTAAGTGTGCTGTAGCTAAGATCCCATAGCCCACTCAATTGCAACAGATACGATTGTGCTTATCTGATACCACACCTACTAACACTAGAGCTGTGCAAGGAGCTTTTGTCTCTGACTGGTGAAGCTCGGTGATTCCACTGGTCAAGCTTGAGGGACACCTAATAGTGTGACTGACTTGAAGACTATAGCCTGCCAAATGTGTCCCAAAGAAGTTTTAAAGCCTTAGGGTTACCTTTTGGGTGGAGAAGCTGCACAGAGTCTGCATAATGCTCACACACTTGGCAGACCCAGAAGACACCTGGTTTGGTGGTGGTGGGTGGACTCTGTCCACATCTGGTTGTCTGATCCTGGAATGGCCCCACAGGCCTGGTATATTGTTGTCTGATCCTGGAATGGCCCCACAGGCCTGGTATATTCCTAACGCCTGGGTGAGCAGAAAGGCAGTGTGGTCCCAGCATGCACATATAGGTCTGGCTATGGAAGACATGGGAACCCTGAAATGCCATCTGGAATGACGCTGCGCTGCCCAAGGTTTTCAGTCTTCTGCTCCATGCAGCACAGAGCAGGTCTGCACATAGCAATCCAGCTTGCAAAGAGGCTGCACAATCCTACTGTGTGCATTGGTCTGGCAATAACTGCATGTGATGGCGGCTTCTTCCACCAATTGGATCTCTACTTTCATCTCAGTTATTTTACAAGGGCAACTATTTTTAAAGTTGCTATATTTGAACTCCCTTCTTTTCCTTTCACCTGCCCCCCCTCACCTCTGCTTTTTCCCTAAGTTGCTCTGTTCCCTTCCCTAAACCACATGTGTCCCTATTTCACCAACAGAGATTCATAGATATTTTTCTTCTTGTTTGTGGGTCTGACTCACCCTACATCTTCCTTTAAAAGTGACTTTAATCTAATTCTTTGCCAACTTTGCTGCAGACAGCTGCACTAACTGATCACTCCTTTCTCAGACTTATCTAGAGGAATTCATGGGTGAAAGCACTATGCAAACCAAGACCAGAGAATATGAAACATCACTGGCTATTTAATAATAAGATAATCCACAAAGTCAGTCTGAGGGAGCACAAGGTATTTTTATGCCCTCTCAAACCTGACTTATATTGGATTCGATGTTGTTCATTCCCTTCTCTTTTTTTCTTTTTTTTTTTGTTTATAAATCAAGGCATGTATTGTTTGACTGGTGAACATAAGAAACTGGGTTTTTGCCACTGCAATCTTAGGGCTGTGACTGGGCCCAACAATCAGGAACAGCTGATGTGGTGACTGGATTCTGAGCTGTGAGAAGTTCCAGCCACTGCTGAGGAGGTAGAGGGTGATATTGTGAGGGAATGCAGAAGAGAGGAAATTGGAGCTAGGGTAAAAGGAGGATCTGAAAACTTGTAGTTACTTAGAAATGGCTGTGAGTTCCACCTTGGGAGTACAAAATGTAATGATGTCAAAACTAGGTGACTGTGCAGAGGAGAAAGGGGCACTTTAGGAATGAAGCTTGAGAAGTATCTGTACAAGAGATTCACGAGTAACAGAGGAATGAGTAGCACAGTCTTTTTAGTCTGCTCTCCTCACACATTATTGCACCAGTGCTATGATTTAGGTTTGCAGTATGATTTTCTGCCTACATTGTTGGGCTGGCATGCTCCTAGCTGGGATGCTATTGTAGCAATGTAAAAGTGCCCTGTACCACCATACCAATAGAGGAGGCTCCACTCTGGGAATCTGTAGAGGACTTCCTCTACCACGACAGATGATGGGGCAGAGTTGTGTGGATATGCCTACATGCACCATCAAGCTGGATAAAGAAAACAATACAGTAAAAGCCCTGATGATGTTTCTGGCAGTAATGACTGACATTCCAGAAACAGACTGGTCACCACCAGAATGCAGATCAGGACAGACAGAGTTACAGCTTTGAAGAACTTGCAAGCTGCAGATGACAAGACTAAAGGACAGAGAGAAAAGGATATAACATAGAGAGGCACTGAGGAGAGAAGAGCTTTTCAATAGTAAATCCCTGGCATAGGTTGTCCAGGCAATGGGGGAGTCTCCAGCACCAGCCATCTTCCACAGCAGGCTGAATGAAGAGCTGTCAGGAATGATGATGTCTAGGAAAGACCCCCTAGAGAGAAAGAGGCAGAGCAGACATCTTCTTAGGGCCAGATCCGGGTTTGTGGTGCTGTGGCATTGTTCATGGTGCAGCTTGGGGACAAAAATTACATGTTTTGGGGGTATGAAAAGGACAAGCCTCCTCTCTTGGGGAATCATCCATTAGCTGTGAAGGAGTTCATTTCCTGGCTAAAACAGAGGATACAGAAGCAAGGCAGCTAGGGCAGGACGTTGCTGTGGACATGTGTGGTGTATCATGACTTAAGTGTAGGTATAGAGCTATCTCAGAGTTAGGCCTGAAAACCACTGACCCACTCTTTAATTTTTAACAAGTTCTGGATGAAGCTCCTGTGAAAACAGCCTGAATGGATTTGCAGGCAATGAAGAAAGGTACAAGCTAACTGCAGTGACACACTGCTGAACCAGAGCAAGAGGGGACAATTAAGGATGTTTGGGAAATGCAGAGAGGTTGTGCTAAAATTATGCACTTGAGCATGGACTTTGCTTTTCTAGCCTGATGTCACTAAATCTTATGTTGCAGCTCAGTAATAAATGCCATCTTATTTAGAGATATTTGGCCTGTGCCACAACAGCTATCTGCTGGTTGTATGGCTGCCAAAAGAGTAAGCATACTGCTGCTTATAGGTGCCTGTGCAAAAGGTTGTGACTGATGCCTGATGGGCACGTTCAGGAGAGTGGTGGGCACTCTGGGCTGTCAGCTACCCACAGTGGCTCCTTGTACTTTTGGGAGAAATTGTCCTGAGGGCCAAAAGGTCCAGTGGCTAGATTCAGCTGTGCAAATGTAGATGTCTGGAGCAAATTTAGGTGCACTGGAGTATCCAAAATACTGGCTGGAAAATCTGACACAGGGGCTACGAGACACCTGCTCCCAGGGTGAAATTCCCTGAGGCATCTCAACTTGTCACTTAACACGTGGGCAAATGTACTGAACCCAGAGTATCTAACATGGGCTCAAGCTCTTTTGGGCTTGCAGCTAACAGAGGAGCTGAACCTGGGGACCTTATTTTGGTGGGTCAGAGCTGTGGAGTTTCTTGTGGTAGAAAATGTAAACCGGAGGGTCTGGTCCTTACAAAGTGAAAGAAGCCCTCCCAGAGAAGCTGTGTAAGGCACTACACATGGACACACAACACACTCACACCAAGTTTTGCCAGCTCATTATGTTATCCAGCAGGGGATTATTGTTTTTTAAAGGAGTGTAAAAGTAGATCGACTGATAAAAAAAGAGCCTTTTTTGTTGTGAGAGCTTGCTGAGTTTGGGAAACTGCTTTCAGTGCTATTGGCAAACACTTTACAATGTAAACAGGGCCTACATCAGGCAGATTAATAAATGCAGATGCGCTTTTCTGTAGGAACCGTTTGGTGATAGACAATATATTGAAAAAAAAATCTCACCAAATTAATTGTGGCCAATTAGACATAACCCTTCCCCTCATCCCTGAATCCCCTCAAATCGCAGCTGCCTGAATGGAAAGAGCTCCTATCACCTGTTTCATTATGCAGATTGATATTCGAACATCTGAGAACAATGCTGCTTTCTGCACGGCAAGGCTCCAAATTGCTAATGAAACAGCTCTGCCAGACAAGTCACTAAAACCCACTCTCGCTTCTGTTGCCGACAGCTCTCATTGCGAGTTGTGCAGGGGGGGAGTGGGAAAGGAGCTCTCCACTCTGAATGTGCTAATAGCCCCCAGCCTGTGTGTTTAGCGCTCTCCAGAGCACGAATATTTCTGCTTTCTGACTCTGAGAGGTTACTTTCCCAAAGCCGAGGTCTGATTTGGACTTAATGCTTCTTGATTTCAATTTGTGGGGTGAGGGGTTGAAGAGGCGGGGAGCCGCTGGGCTCTGAATGCAGACGTCTCGTGTCCCAAAGCTACCCCAGCCATTCAGGAACACTTGGTGTCTGCTTCCCACCCCCATCTCTAGCATCCATCTCCCCCACACCTTTGTTGTGAAGCCTTTCTCTCATGGGCAAGAGCATGTCACATCACCTAGGGTACAAGGGGAGCATCTCATGACCAAGGCCCCATGGTGAGTGAGTGGGAGGCTGCAAGTGCGGTACACCTCTGCCCAGGGCTCTTTGGGTGCAGGCTGAGCCCTGCGGGTTCCCTCCCAGGCAGTTACCCCTCGAGGTGGGTAGAGCTGGGCAGCAAGACAGGCCTCCTGCTGCAGGCAAGTGTGAGGTGGGGCTCATACAAATGTGGACCCTGTACAGCCCTGTTTGTCTCTCCCTGTGACTCTCTGCAGTTGCTCAACTTCCCCTCCCCTGTTATCAGCACATTTTTTTGCCACAGCACTGCAGGGCTCCTCTTTGCAGATGCCTGGGGTAGAGTGGTGGTGTGACTTAGGGCTCTGGCAGGAGAAACATTTACATGAAATGATGGGAGAGTTCTCTCATTAATCTAAATTCTGACCCTTTCTGTCAATATCTGTGGTTAATTCCTTTGTTGATGTTTACTGAGGCATTGAGATTACCTCTGCACAGGCTGCCTCCATGTAATCAGGCCCCACATTGTGCCTCAACTCCTGTCTCATGTCTCTCAGACTCCTTCTAGACCACAATGCCCTGCTGCCCTGGGGCTGACACTTCTGATCCAGGCCCGCTCTCCCAGCCCTTGGGAGAAGCCAAACAAGTGGCTTTCCTTACTGAACTCTTTGACAACAGTGTCAATTAACTTTCCTCCTTATGGATCTTTTTCAGTTCCTCCACACATGTTCCTCCACCGTGTTGCCAGGAGAGGACACACTCCTTCCCCATCTGTCCCATATATTTTCTGGGAAGGCTTGTATGTCTTCTTGCTCCATCAGGGTGGAAGTGAGCTCAGAAAGATGCAGCAGTTTTTGGCTCTGGAGAGCATTTTGGAGATCGCTCCATCCCTGGTCTGAGCTGTGCCCACCTACTACTGAACAACAAACATGGGGATTTTTCAGCTGCCATCTCCTGCCAGAAAGCTGCATGTATGTACCGCTATTACTTCTCAAATGTGGAGAAGTTAGCTGCTTATCTCTGGCTCCATGGACTGTGGAATCAGCTGGGCATCAATTGCTTTCAGCTTTGCAAACACCAGACCAGGTGGCTGAGGATGTGTGATCCTCTTAGGCATTCAAGCTAAAGATCTCTGGTGTAGGTCCCATATGGGTCCTTTTCAGACTGTTTCCTCTCTCATTGTCCACCAGGCTATGGTTGAAGTGTGTGTGCATGTGGGTGTGTGGAGAATAATTTGCATTCGCAGATCTGTTCTGACTGGGGAATGAGCAGGGAGTAAGGGATGGTAAGTGAATGCACAGTATGTGGTTTTGTAGAAGCCATCAGCCTGGCTTCCATCTCTAGAAACATGCTTTTCCAATTGCCCAAACCAGTAATTTCCTTCAAGAGGAATGTTTTCATTTATTTATTGAGTGCCCAGGAGGTTAAAAATGAAATATGGAGCCTTTCACCTCTGGTTGCTAAGATGGGTCCTTGAACACAGTGGGGACAAAGGATAGTTCAGAGGTGGGATTGTTCCCCTTATCACAGCCCTGCCTGACTCTATAATGCTTCTTATTCCAGTTCATAGATACAGTGGTGGAAGCAGACAAAAATAGAGATTGTATCACTGGGAATGGAGGGTGGAGGTATAAAATGGACATTGGATGGCACCTCTTTTTCTCTTAACACTCTTTGGTCCCAGAGAGAGGCTGTCATAGCTGCTGCCCCTCCAAAGGGCATGCTGAAGCAGGGGTCACACCAATGTTGGTTGGGCCTGCCTGCTGCTTGCCTTGCTGTCTTTACTCTGTTGGAGGGCTCTATGGGGATGGGGTGTGCCCCATCCACCCTCCTGGCTGGGTTCTGCAGCCTCTGGGGAACCAAGCTGCCCACTTTGCAAACTCCTGTTTTAGCACATCAGGGGAGAGACTGTGTTCCTTTGCACCTGGTATGGCAATGCCCTTCTTGTAATGGGTCCCCTAAGCTGCTGCTATAATCAGATAGGTAAAAAAGAATAAATTTAACATGCTGCAGTGATTTTTCTCCCATCAAAGTTTGCTCTCATTACAGCTTTTGATAGCTATGAGTTTGTCTTCATCCCTAGGGGGTGTGACAAGGTTCTAAGAGCCACCTTACTGCCTGTTTTATGCTATGTGAAACCTCTTTTTTTTTTATGATGTGCCAACCTTTGTTTCAAAAAACAGCCCTGATGGGGCTTAAAGGAGTAGGACAGCCCTATTGGCTTAAAAACAGCCCTGTTGGCTTAAAGCAGTAGGATATGTGCTCTCTCTCATGCACTCGTGTGCACATACAAGCCAGCCCATCTCACCATCCAAACTGGAGAGACAATTCCTTGCACAGCCAGTTAAGTTGACTGGTACACAGAAATTGGTGATGTGAATGGTGCGTTCACCTACCCACAGACACAGCTCCTGGTTGGCCTTGTTGCTGAGATGTTGTGAATGAGATACACTGCTTTAGTGGCTTTGGCCTCCTCAGGTGAGTTGACCAGGTTCCAAAATGGCTTTGCACAGAACTCAAGAACAAGACTCATCTGCATATTTTTAAGCTATAGCTATAGACCACAGCCACATTTCCACTACAGAAGGTGGCAGTACATGACTGCATGTGTTCATGTACCAGGTGAACTGTTGCTGTTAAATGGGTTTGGTCTGACTGTTGGCATGTTCTTATCTTGCTTCTCGGGCTCATCCAAATACACAGTCACAGATGGGAGTCAAGAACTAGTGCCAGGCAAGCTACTGCTTGATACATCAAGAGAGGAGAGGCTTCTTTTCTTCTAACCTACCTTTGCATCTTTTTCTTTACTTCTTATTCAGTTCCTGACTGTTATGGGTTTGTGTGGCGCGGTTTTCTTTGGTAGTGGGGGAGGGTGCTGCAGAGGCGGCTCCTTTAAGAAGCTGCTGGAAGCTTCCCTATCGCCAAAGAGTCGGACCCGCCTCTGCAGCCCAGACAGGGAGTAACGGTG